>JAOTRH010193793.1:0-11519 GCA_034768845.1 Heliamphora exappendiculata
TTCAATTCTAATTATATGACAACATCAAACTGCAGGTTATTGATGCATATGGTACAATTCTAAAGCAACAACAAGCTTGTGATACCTTATATTCAGACCGTAGTCTGACTTGAACTCATGAACAACATCTATGGGGCGTTTAAGAGGCTTTGTACGAACATCATCACATATCAAGCCACCGACTAGACGTGATGTCATACGGGAATTGGTAGCTGTGCGAACCGCAACACCACATGTATGTACATTGATTATCTTTTTAATGTAAAATCAACTATTCGCTGAATGAACCCTAGCATGAACCATCCAGTTGCAAGCTTTCTCCAAAAAGACACATTTGGCTGTAACGCGGGAATTGTCTTTTTTCACATATAAGAACTCAAATCCAGACTCGATAGCAAATTTGCAAAGAACGGTGCAAAATTCTGCAACTCCACCATTAAATGCTTGCCCAACTCCGACAATGCCCTTCGACCATGAAGAAGATAACAGAACTTTCTCAACATTGGGTCAAAACGATGCCAATAAATTATTTCACTTATCAAACTCTACTACCCACTTCATTTGGTCAACATCCAATGCCATGTCATCCACACCTCCACATTCCTCGTCACCGACATCCTTTGAAGCTTTGGTGTTTCTCTTATCGTTCACTGTGACATCAACGGTATGAACCCCCATGTGAGCAACCAACTCAAACATTATCTGAATATCAACATCATTATCCAACAAACAATTGGAATGGCCCGGTATTGAGTATGCTAGCAACATGAAATTGATGTCGATATGACTCCATTTAGATTGAACACTGTACAAAAGCTCATCGTACGAGCAATTTTTTGTAACTTTCAGTGCAGCCGTGATTCCAGAATGCTTGCACAATAAAATTAGAGACATTTTGACCACTGAATCAAACAAGAACAGCAAAGAAAAATCAAACAATTCCCTGAATCAATGATAAAAAAAAGACATACTACGATAACTATAAAATTTGATAAAACAGAAAGATTACATACCCACCTGCCAATACACAATGTGTTTGGTCCGAAGGAAAATGTGCTCATTATTGTAAAGTTTATTTGAATATTAAACTACACCAGTATAAAAAATGAGAAGATTTACAAATGCGTAAAATCTATATGTTAAAATACGCATGTCAAACTAATATGAGAGATAATGCAAAACAGACTAAAAAATATATAAATGATGATGGAACATTCGACACCATTTTCTTATTAAATTAGGACTTGCCAAAAATTCTCCCTTGATAATATTATAATGCCAACAAATAAATCTGATTAAGCATATACTGAATACAAAACTAATGAAAAAGCTCATTTCAACAAAATACTGGGGCAGAATGCACTACAAATGTAGTGTGAATGTTCTCAAAAAAAACATTCAGAAGGCACTTGTTGCAACAAGACCTGAAATGAGAAAAACTGAAATGAGAAGAAAGGAAAATATGTCTGTTAGCATTTGAGAATGTTCTCATTTTCAGACAGGTCGTTAGCATTGCTGGTTTGTTGCAACAAGAACTAATATGAGAAGAAAGGAAATTTTGTTGCACCAATAACTGAACTGAAATGAAAAAAAAATTCACTACTTGCGTAACATTTTTCATTCAGGAAATTGTATACAAAGAAAAATTTATTCCAAACGGCTGATGACTGTTGTTCTTGATCATCTATGATCGAATATAATGCAAATAGGGGAAATAAATCATCTTCCATATAGTGCGAAATGAGGATAAATGAACATTGTCTATCGAATAATGCAGACTTTTCCCGTAATCTACAAATTTCCGAAATGAGGATATATGAAAAGGGCAAAGAATGAAAAATCAGATAGTGTATGTAGTTTGTGACACTCACCGGAAACAGTCAACCAGTATGAAATGTATCCCGTAGTCGGTATCGGAGGAGGAAGGAGGTGCTACAGGGCAACGGCTGAACAACCCAGAAACTCGCCTGTGCAAATACCAGAAGGTTGTCGATTACAAATGAGAATGTTTGGTACCTAAATTGTAACAGCTGTCATTCCTCTAATTTAAATTTGAATATTCAATCCCATAATTCCATGAAATCAGCAAATCTTCCCAGAAAATGGAAAGAAGATATTCCCATAATGTGTACATCCATTTACGTAAACATATATGAACGTAAAGATTGATTCAGACATTAAACGAAGGTATATTAGTCCACAATATTAGAAAAATTTTAAAAAAGAATTTTGTGGAATTGTCATCTTCTTAATATGATTTAACTCAAAAAATGTTCTAAAAGTAGGACTCCTAGACAATTATCTCTTTTTTAAAAAGTCCAACGTTTAGGGTGATTTGTTTGGGATCCCATCTTTACATGGCTTTCAAGATAACTAAAAAAAAAAATCAAATCTTTTTCTTTTTTTTCTTCTAACATCTACTTTTTTCAAATTATCCCAAGCACACTCACTTTTTTTTATTTCTCTTTTTTTCAAAAATGTTAAATCTCTTAAAAGTCAAATTTAAAAGCTATCCCAAACAGGCTGAGTTATTTAGGGATAAGTTCTACTACAAAATTTATGTTCTAATAAGTCTTTTTTGCTTGTCATTTTTGAAAAGTATCCTTACTTTTACCTTTCTCATTAGCGCAAATAGAGATTACAAACTGATAATAGAACTCCATAATTTTCGTCTCAAACTCAGGAGTCGTCCACAATTAGTATCACTAATCTCATCAACAATTTTTTGCGAAAGATTTTGGGCATTTTCATTGCAACCAACCAATCAAAAGATATTCTTCATATAATTTTAACAATATATCATGCATCGTGCCATCGTATTGTTCTCATTATTATGTTGTAAAACATTATGTCCTCATTATGTTCTCACTGTTGATGATTCATGAAATATATAAGTTTTTATTGATATGTATTGGAACATTATGTAATTATTCATATATTCTCATTTGGAAACATATCATAGCACACCATGTTTTTTGTCAAAATAAAAAATGTTCTCATCGCTATGTATGGATACACTATATTCTTATAATGTTTTCATTATAAGTTCTCATTAATATATATTGGAGCATTATGTAATTATTCATATGTTCTCATTTGATATCATGATACATCATGTTTTATCAAAATTAAAAATGTTGCATCACTAGGTTCGTAAATAGTAATATCTTCCAATATAACATGGATAAATTGTCATAAATAATGGTCATTCAAAATTCAAAAACACATAAAAAAGATTTTAAAAAAAGTATATATATAGTCTATATATACGTAACATGTTACATTATAAAAGACAGATATATCTATTATTTTGATAATATTTAAAAATGTAATTTATTGAATTATTCAATTAGTAATAGGGACTTATCTCTAGACAAGTTGCTAAAATGGGACTCATAATTAATTATCCCCCTTTTTTGTGTGTAAAATAGTGGAAAGTGACTTGCTTTTGCTTGGAATGTTTAAAAATTTTGACTTTTAAGGGAATTAACTTTTTTAGGAAAAAAATGTTAAATTATTTAGGATGGTTTGTCTAGAGTAGCTTTTTTTGTGCTTTTTGTTAAAATATTTAATATGATTTTATTTTTGTTTTTAAGTTGTGATGTTTGGGATAATGGCACAATTTTTTATCTTTGAGAGTAGAGTTTATATTTTAATTAAGAGTATTATAATTATTTTATTGTCAAAAAAATTTAGAATGTTTGAGATGCGTGTATGCTTTTGGAAAAATAAATAAAATAGATAGTGGATTTTAAAGAGATGCCAAATACTTTAACTTAATTTTTTTTTTTTTTTTGCAAAATGTCAACTTTTTAAATATGCCAAACAAATGCTTAGGTGGTGTTTGATAAAACTGAAAACTAAAATCTGAAAACTAAAAATTAAGTGTTAAAAACTGAATGCCGAATTGTATAAGTTAAAAAACTATTTTACTAAAAAAATTTAAGTGGTAAATCAAAACTAATTATTTGATATGCAGAAGAATTTGTATTTAAAATGTATTACTTTTTATAAAAAAAAATTAATTTTTATATGGTGGCTATAATGGTGTAGTGATAATAGTTGCATGGTGGTGGTGGTGGTGGTGGTGGTGGTATGACGAGAATAGAGGTGGTGACATGATAATGGTAGTGGTAGTAGTATGGTGGGGGTGGAAATAGTGGCCACTGTGATGAAAGTGGTTGTGGTATTAGGGTGGTGGCATAGTAGTGGTTGTATAGTGATGGAGATGGGGTTATATTGATGGCCACGGTAATGGCGTGGTTGTAGCGGTTGTAGTGAGGATGGTAAAGGTTGGGGGTGGTGTCGACAGTGATGGAGGTGATTGTGCATTATACTAATGGTAGCAACATAGGGTGGTGTATGGTATAGTGGTGGTTGTATGGTGGTGAAAATGAGGTTATGAAGGTGGTAGTAGTGGCGAAGGGGTTATGACAATTGTGGTAGTTATAGAATCATGGTGGTGGATTGTGGACACGTAGTGGGCTTAGTGGTGGTGTTGGTGGTGGTTGTGGCATGGTGATGGTATGGCAGGGCAAGACGCGTATGGTGGTATAATGATGGTGGAGTAGTGGCATGGTAGTGGTGGGAGTCAGGTGGTAGCATGGGGTGTGGCAGTGGCATGGTGGCAATGGTAGCGGTGGGGTTATGGTGGTGGTATAGTTCTGGTGGTAGTAGCATGGTGAGTCATGTGGTGGCATGATGGTGGTAAGGGAATGGAGGCAAAAATGTTGTAGGAGGTCAAAATTTTGGATAAGCCATCGAATGACTCTAAAACTTATGGAAACAAACTACACGTCAATTTGACATCCAATTTGAGAATTAGAGGAAAATTTGTTAAGCTTGAAACTTAAAAGATCGTAAAAGTTCCATAGGACTATAAATTAGCAGTTGAATGACTCAGGCACCAACACTAACACTGTAACACCCCGACCCTTCACATAGTAATGATATTATCCGCATTAGGCAAAAGTCCTCACGATTTTGTTCTTCTCAAGAGGTCACCCATCCTTGTATTACTCTAGCGTAAGCATGCTTAATTGCGGAGTTTTGCTAAGCTCTCTACCACCTGAAAAAAGGCATCGTTGCTATATAGGGGTTTAAGATTTTTTCTTTATAGCCCAAGAACTTCCTCTCCATTTTCGATGCGGGAAACCAGGATATTATAATCTACCCCCCTTAGGGTTACAAGTCCCCGTGCAGTAGTCTGCTAGCGTCGGTTGCCTGTTAGTCCTTATTGATCCGCTCACTCAGTAGCCCACCCACATGACACGCGAGACGGTAGGGGCCTACACTCGGAGGTGGGGAGAGTCGGCTCTGATACCATTTCTAACACCCGACCCTTCACATGGCAACGATATTGTCTGCTTTAGGCAAAAACCCTCACGATTTTATCCTTCTCAAGAGGTCATCCATCCTTATATTACTCCAGCGTAAGCACGCTTAACTACGGAGTTTTGCTAGAGTATCTACCACCTGTGAAAATGTCTCGTTGCTATTTAGGGGTTTAAGGTTTTTTTTTTATAGCATAGGAACTCCTTCTTCTTTTTCGTTGTGGGATACCAGGATATTACAAACACATTACTTGAGGCCAAAGAAACTCGTAGGAATAAAGGGCACCTTAATACGAATTCAGGTTAAATAATGAGAAAGAAATTTATTTAGTTTATATTTTTTAATTTCATTAATTTTATGTTTTTTTATAGGATTTGACAATGATTTTTTTCCCCCTTTGGTAACAGATACTCGGTGGATCGGGAACGCTATTGTGCTTTTGAAGTGATGATCATACTATTAGGATTGAGAAATTAATGAAATATCTTGTAATTTATATCAACATTTTTGAGAAAACGGTTGATGAATATTTAGAACTTATTATTTTATTCTGATATCTTTTATATTACATTGTTATTATTATTAAACTTTTGGTGAATCGAATTGATGAGAATTTGTTTGGTGGTGATTATTATTGTGTTATACAGGTTTTTTGCATATGGTTAGCGAAGAAAATATTATAAGTATGGTAGTTTTGTTTCTTGTTTGCCTTTAGCGGCGAAAATGGTTTTTGTCGCTGAAAATACAGTGTGCTTTTAGTGACTATATACCGTCATATGTTCCGTCAACAAAGGTATCTATTACCGACGAATTGGGACCATTAGCGACGGCTTTCCTTGTTGGCAAAGATAGGTCATTGCCGACGAATTGGGCGTGTTGTTGATGGCGACCATTAGCAACGATTGGCCTTGTAGGGGAACATAGGTTATTGCCAAAAAATTTGACTTGTCATTGATGGAAACCATTAGCGATGACAATATTTGTAGGCAAAAATAGGTCATTAGCGATGATTTTACCATCGGTAAATAGTAACCTTTCGGCAATGAGATGAAAGTTATCGCGATAGATCTTCCCAGACGAGGGATCCACGGCGAATGGGCAACGAAATTTAGATTGTCGGGAAAGGTTTTTGGCGATGAATGTCGTGTTTTTAGCGACAATTGATCTTGTCGCCATTGATGTTTTTCTTGTAGTGTGTGGTGGTGGGGAGTGGTTCCAGCATGGGGATGGTGGCATGAGAGTGGAGATGGAGTGAGAACAGCACGAGTGATGGGGTTGTAATAGCAGTAGTGATGGGATTATAATTAGGGGAGAGCAAAAATTCAACAACCCACCCAACCCGACCATACCCGACTCGACTTTTTGCTAAACGGCAGGATAGATATATGGATTGGATCGAAAATGGGTGAAGAAAAGTAATTAAATCGGGTTACAGGTCGAAATTGGGCGAAGCTCCAAAAAATGCAACAACCCGACCCGACCCAAATATACATATACGAAATACGAATGCCTCCCTCTTTGTCTTTGGTCTTTACTTTTTAGTTACTTACTCAAAGGCCAGAGCAGAGGCCAGCTACTTACACTTTACCCTAAATTAGAAAATCCCAAATTCCCAATCACACAACGCCTCACAGTTCCACACACACAACTCTAAATTCCTAACCCTAAGCAAAGCCTCTGATGAACTCTTTCTCTCTACAGCACCTCTGACAGTCTCTCTCTCTCTCTCTCTCTCTCTCTCTCTCTCTCAAATGACGAAGTGCGAAGTGCGACTAGGAACGCCGAACCCTAATCGGCTAATCCCAACTCTCACGACTAAAGTCTCACGTGTTTCGGACCTTCGGTGTTCGATTGGAATCAATTTTCATCTCGTGACGTGAACACTAAACAGGTAAATTAGAAATTTGAAATTACATCTTCAATTTACTTCTTGAATCTTGTTTGTCTTGTCTTGTTTGACCTTCGGTGTTTGCCTTCGATTTACTTTGTTCTAGTTATTTTTTATATCATACTAATTTTATGTATATTTATTTGTCTATAAATCATGGATCCTTCTAGTAATGATGCCCAAGTTACGTTACAACCTGCTCAGAATACTATTATCAAAGCTACTGGTCAAGGCAAAAAGCGTTCAGCACCATCCACAACCAAGGTGCGTGAAAGAGGTATTACTAGAAAACCATCTCCTATTTGGGATCATTTTGAAAAAATCAAGGCCAAAAAGGGTGTTAGTGTTGCTAAGGCTGTCTGTAAGTATTGTAAAAAGGAGTATTTGGCACATTCAAAAAATCACAAAACAAGTAACCTGTTGAACCATATAAATAACTGTAGTAAATACCCTTATAGAGATAAGGTGTCAGGACATCAAACTTTGAATTTGGAACCTAAAAAGATGGAGAATAGGGTTTTGATCTAATTGGAAGGAGTTTTAGTATAGAGGCTGCTAGAAATAGACTTGCAGAGATGATTATTATAGATGAATTTCCCTTTAGGTTTGTGGAGGAAATTGGTTTTCGAAAGTTCTGCAACATTAAGCAACTAAAGTTTAAAACTATTCCATCTTGTTGGACTGCTGCTAGAGATGTTGTCAAAATATTCAATAATGAAAATGATAAGTTAAGGAAAGTCATGGCAGGCCGTAGGTTTTGCCTTACTACGGACACATGGACATCAATTCAAAACTTAAGCTATATGTGTCTTACAGCTCATTTTGTTGATGATAATATGAAGCTCCAAAAAAGAATTCTAAACTTTTGTCATGTTGAAAATCATAAGGGAGAAACAATTGGCAAAAAATTGAATCATGCTTGCTTGAATGGAATATTGGAAGTATTTTTACCTTAACGGTAGACAATGCGAGTTTCAATAACACTACTATCAAGTACTTAAAGAAGAAAACAAAGGATATGAAAGGGACGATTTTAGAGCATGAATTTTTGCATATGCGTTGTTGTGCACACATTCTCAATCTTATTGTGGGTGATGGTTTGCGAGAACTTGGTTCATATATTGCTTGTATACGTGAGGTTGTTAAATATGTGAGATCTTCTCCTAATAGATTTGAGACATTTAAGAAATGTGTTGAGAAAGAAAAAATTGAGTCCAAAATTTTTTTATGCCTTGATGTACCTATTATGTGGAACTCCACCTATCAAATGCTTGATGTTGCTGAAAATTTTGAAAAAGCTTTTGAACGGTTGGAGGATGAGGATGCTTATTTCAAGTCTTGTTTTAAGGATGTTGAAGTTAGTGAAGGAGGGGTAGAGGAAAGTGGCACGAAGAGGAAGCCAACTTAAGGGGATTGGAATAATTGTAGAATGTTTGTCAAATTTCTAAAACTTTTCTACAATGCAACCAAGAGGTTTTCGGGTTCTCTTTATGTCACTTCTAATTGTTTCTTTGATGACATGTATGTGATTCAAAGAAAAATTCAGCAACTAATTAAGAAGAAAGATCTACTTTTGGCTTCAATGGCAAAAAGTATGAAAGAAAAACTTGGGAAGTATTAGGGGAATAGAGATAAAATAAATCTCCTTGTGTATGTTGCAATGGTACTTGATCCAAGAAAGAAGTTGAATTATCTTAAGTTTTGTTTTGCACAAATATTTGTGGGGGGTGTGGTCAATGAAATGGTAGATAAAGTACAGGACTATTTAACTCATTTGTTTGATTGCTATGATAAACTTGATTCAAAGAGCGTGGTGGTGCCTATTGTTTGTGAAGCGTCAGAGATGAATATTGATAAAGATTGTGATGACCCGCATATGCTCATAACCTCTCAATTTAATTCATATATGGAGGAGCAATATTCGAATATGTGCGATTCTGAGGTTGATAAATATCTAACAGATTTTTATGAAGGATCGAAGGGCGAAATTTTTGATGTATTGGGATGGTGGAAGAACAATTCAGTTAAGTATCGAGTGCTATCACAGGTAGCACATGATGTGAGACCCTGACCCATTTTTTTTTCGGCGTTTTCGAACGCGCATTATATGTTTTCGTTTGAGCATGTTTTAAATGCTTTTGATGCATGATCGGGGTTAGATATGCATGCGGGGTAAGTTCCCGGGGTCGTGGGCCGTTGTGGCGTGAATTTCAAATTTAAAAAAAAAAAGATATTTTGGAGACCTATAAATTTTTGGAGATAGATATTTTTAAAAGATATTTTCAAAACTTAACGACTAAATTTCTTCCATTTTCTCTCTGCCTTCTCTCTAACTTCTCGGGAGCCTGGGGCTCGATTTTCAACGATCCAACATCGGATCCTTGCTATTGGCACGGTGGGTTACGTGTTCATCCGGACAGAATTTTATTTCGACGAAACTCGATTTTGCACATGGATCGAGATGTCGAGTTTTGAACTCACCGAGGTAAGATTCTAGACATGTATATTTTATAAGGGTGCTACGTGTAATCAGGTGTATTTTTACCGATTGGATTGTTGTAGATCTGATTTTGTTTCAAGAAAATTGGATTTTGGTTTTAAAAGACTTTTTGTGTGTTTTCGGAATGGAACCGGGTTTTGAAGCTTTTCGTTCGGTGATCTTTGGTAGTTTGAGTTCGTGTATGTCCATGGGAGTTTATTATATGCGAATCGGTAGCTTTATGAGTGTTTTGAAGCATCATAGTGGGTGTTGGAGAGTTTAGAGGCTTATAACACCAAGAACAGCAAAACCTGGGCTGTTCTTGGGTAGAAGGGCGTTCAAGCGCCGAGCGGGCGCCTAGCGAGCGCTGCCCTCTGTTGGAGAGGCGCTCAAGTGCTTCGCGAGCGCCTAGCGAGTGCCGAGTTCGCAGGGCTATTTTTTGGCCCTTTTTTGATCATATCCTCCTCATTTGGACTCAGAATTGGGTTCTTCGTATACTTAAATTGAAGCCCTGAAAGTTTTCTTTCCAGTGACACCTCTCCCACCTCAAAATTCTTTTTGTAGAAAAAATTATGGCCAAAAGAATGAAGGTGTGTCAAGATTCCCAAATTGTTTTTCACCCGTTTTTGGCCGAATATTTGGGTAAGGTTCTTATTCATCGTTGTTGCCCTTTTTAATCAAGTTTCCTGTTTCTTGGGGTGTCGTGGGCTTGTGTTGGGCATGTGTAGGCGTCGTGGGTGTGTGTTGAGCTTGTTTGGGTTAGCAAAATTCGGGCTGTTGTGTGATGGTGGTCGGTGGTTGGGTTTGGTTTTCGATTGGCGTCCTAAGGTATTTAATTGATTAATTTATGGGAATTAGTCGATTTAAATACCTGTGGATTCCTTCTGGGATTCGGTTGGTTGTGTGGTGGCTTCAGAGTCGTGTCGTGGCTTCGGTGTTTATTTAGGTGTCGTCCTCGGGAACGACGGGTAATGCGGGATGTGTTTGAGCCCTTGATCCTTTGAGGAGAAAGGCGGTGTTGTAACCTCGTGCTCGAGGGGTTGATGTTGGCCTTTGAGTTATGTGTGGTTTTATGGTTGTTAATTGTCCCTGTGAGTGGATGTCGATTTTAACGAGTGGCGTCATGATGTTGTTATACATGGTTATGTACATTTATAACTGTTTATTTATGTACAGAATATGTAAGTAAATTACATAAGGTGATATCGTTATGTGTAACGTTGTTTATACTTTAAAATCTAGAATTTTATAGGCATGTGACGTGGTTTGTGGAACATTGTGTGATACATGGTTATATGCTTTAAATCCTGGTTTAGGTTTGCGTATGTGTATAAGATGGATAAAATGAATCTGTGATCCAGTAGATGTAAATCCTAGTTAATGATGCACGTGTGCGTGTGTGGGTGTATGAGGTAGGCTGCGAAAGCCGGTGTATGTGCGATTGGGGCTGCGGTAGTCCTTTGGTAAAAGTCCGAGAAGATTCATGGATTGCATGTACTGCATTTTGGGACGGATAAATCAATTTTCTTAAAACTGTATTATCGGCCCACGGAAGTCGAAATACTGTATTAACAGCCTACGGGAGTCGTAATACTGGAATCATTTTCAAGGCTCTAATAAGTTGACAAATGATTTTTATCCTCGCTCTCCCTTGCATGTGAAAAGTGTTTTCTGGCTCTGGTGAGTCGTGATTTAAAACGGTTTTCAAATTATTTTATTGGCTTGAAAGAGAGTTGAAAATTATGTTGGAATCTGTGAATTTCATTGGCCATGGAAATCCAGATTTCAAGAGCAGATTCAATTACAATTGGATTGGCC
>JAOTRH010193814.1:0-11518 GCA_034768845.1 Heliamphora exappendiculata
AGAGAGAGATGTTACCTAATTTAAGAGATGTATAAAAATAGAATATTGATAGCATTTTCGTCATTTAATTATTGTATGAGACTAAGTTTATGAAAAAAAAATCTATATGACTAAAACTCTGTTATCAGTTAATAATAAGATCTTTACTTAAATTTTTCTATAATTTATTCATGATTTTAAGGAGAATTTGTATTAAATCCCTAACTTGGTGTCTCCCATTTTTTAAAACTTTGTAAATATTTTTCTTTTTCAAATCGTTTTTTAAAACTTTGTAGATATTTTTCTTTTTCAAATTGTCCCTAACAAGTTCAGTTATTCACCTCTAATACTAACTAAACTTCCTAAATGACAATTTTGTAAACCTGCCATTTTTAGTAACTCCTTATCATTCTAACCATCCAGTACTACATACCAACCAAACATCTACTCAATTTCATACATTCATTCAAAAAAACTTGGTGATACATACAATTCTATATGTTTGATTTTATAATTGGTATAAAATTTATGAATGAGGTATAATTAATTTTAACATATTTAGTTCGTATTGAATTAGGTAAAACTATATCGATCAATACTTGTTTGATTTATAATATGGGATTGAATTTAAATTATGGCATTGTTTTCCTTTCACTGGTTCGCGACTTCCACCTCCCCCTTTTTTTGTTTTCACTGGTTGACTTTCTCCATCTTTCATTGGTGGGCTTCTCTCCTCACCAATAAGTGCTGCGTAATGCTTTCCACCTATTCTATTTTTCTTACTCTCAATGAATGCACAGCCATCAAATGTAGAAGACATTGCATTGATAGTTTCTTAATTTTGGTAGAAGACATTGCATTGATAGTTTCTTAATTTTGGATTTTTACAATATATATATATATATATATATATATATATATGAAAGGGGTCAAATTTACCTTGCGCCGGCCTACTTAAGGCCTAATGAGCTCCGAATAGAAAGCCCTAATATATGAGCCAGGATGTGTTAGGGTTAGTATACTAAAAATTATATTTTTAGTATTTAATTTTATTTTAATAAAATTATTTTTTCATTTTATGAAAATCTTTATAAGTAATGTATGCATATAATTTTTTTGTTATGCATGGATATCCAATATTATGTATTGTATTTAATCTAGTGTGTAGAGTACGATTTACACACAGAAAATTAGATTTTAGGTTCTTGAAAAATATAAGTTTTATATTCACAGTTTAGATGGAAATTGACATACCATCGGTACGACTGTGGTACAGAGTTTTAGTAAGTCTGTCTTAATTATGGGGAACAGATAATAGCGTCGTCTATTATTCTGACTCTCTGTGTCAGTACACTTTGTGTGCATTGAACGAGACATTTAGGGTAATTAATTTAGTACTGACTACTGACTATATAAATTAATTTACACCCAAAGATTATTATGAATAGTGTTTATCCTTTTAATCTCAAAATAATTATTAATTTGTATATATTTAATATTCGTTGTTTTGATTCATTAGAGGGTGCGCTCTTATATGAGTTTATATTCCCGGTGAGTTGGATAGCGGTATTATTTATATGGCGAATATTAGTTATTAACGGAATTCACGTTCCGAATGATCTGAATTGATGATACCCCCTTAACGATACTTATAAGTTTTGATCGGGCCAAACCCTATACGTGGATTTAATTATTCGGCGGTCAAATAAGTTAAGCGGAAGGGCTTAAGAAATATCAAGATACCGATTAAATTAAATTGTAAGTAATTAAATTTAATTGGCGGGTATCGAAAATCTTAATGTGGAGAGAAATGGTAAGCATTTAATAGCAGGAGCTCAATGCAAGAAAGTCTTAAAATTATGGGTCAAAGTGCAATTATACTTCTTTAGTGGTGTGAATTGTAATTCAGTATTTTATGAAAATTATAAAAATTTCTGCTGATTTTTCATAATTGCAGATACCGCTATGCGTCTTTCTTTTATTGCAGAAACCTTTGGTAGGTGTTTGTGTTCTACTGAAAGTTTAACTCATAATTGCGCGGGTAGACTGAACCAATTTGAGAATGATAGTTCATATATCATTATCATTACATATAATGATATGTCTTTCAAAGACTTAAATATATCGAAATTTTACCGATACGAGTTCTCGGAGGATCGTAACCCATACTACGTTCGAGGATCGCGTAAGAGAATACAATAGAATATCTGACTGGAGTTTCAATTCGAAATCAAGTCGTAGTTGAAGATTAAATCGACAAAAGTTATTTTTCTAAATTAACTTTGGTTGCACGGGTTTATTTTTTATCGTTCGACGTCAAAATTTTTATCTGGAACCCGTTTCGGCGTTTGCCCGTCCAGTTAATTTTTTACTAAAAATTATTTTACAAAAATAGTGATCTTAACAGTATTGCCTCCAACAAATTAGTATCAGTGCCGTTTTATTTTTTGTTTACGATTATCGGAGTCGGGTAGATTTAGAACTGTGCTAATTTTGTTTTGCAGGCGTTATAAATTCCTATTTTATGATCATTATTTATTTTTATGTTTGATTGAATGCGTGAATAATGATTATTTAATTATTTTTTTAATTACGGGGTTGACCGTGTTAGATTAATTATTTTTTTTAGATTGAATGTGAGCTTACGGGACATAAGTTTTGATGTAAAAATATTTTTATGTTCATTAAGGCTTTTTTTCTATTTTTATTTATTTTTTGCTGCGGAAAAAAAATATTTTTTATTATTTTGTAATATTTGTTTTCTTTTTAGAATTTTTTTCTGGTTAGATAAAAAAAAAAACAAAAAAAAAGGTGATTGTTTCAAACTGGCTGCGGCAGTCCCATCAAACGGCAAACAGTCACGCCAAACGCTGCCTAAGGCAGCGGCGCACTCAGCAGCGAATAACGGTGAAGCAGTGTCCTCTAGTCGGCGCAAAACAGTGAAAGCAAATCCCAGGCACTGTTTTCCAAGTAATCAAGCCGCAGCAATCCACAAAAGCACACTGCGGCAGCGCTGTTTTTCAGCAAAAAGGCCAAATGGAGCAAGAGGTTTTTTCAATCGGCTGATGTGGCGCAGTGGTTTGATGGTTTGTGGCGCAGCGGTTTGGTGGTCTGTGGAGCAAGTGGATTGGGGCAGCGGTTTTTTAAGGAAACAGATGTGGCGCAAATTATGTGGATGAAGTTTTTAATTCCAAACATGGCCTATGCGAAAGCCAATAAGGGGCAGCACCGGGTTTCTTCCAAACAGCAAATCAAGCGGCGCAGTGAATCTTTTCCAGCAGGCGCAGTGAATCTACTCCTAACGGTTTCAAACACAGCATGGTGGTTCCCAAGCAAGCCGTTCGGCGCACATCAAGGGGCTGTTTTGGTTGGAACTATGTTTTTGATAATGCACTGAAATCCTAGTCCCAATCGATAAACCGCGGCAACTTTGAAGCAGGCAATTTCGGCAATACCGAGATGTTTTGATTGCCATCAATTTTTTGATATATTTTATCAGATATAATCAAATAATTCTAATGTTATCAAGGTACAAAAAAATTTATTCAGAATATTAGACTGAAACTTCTTAGATTTTTGATTAGATTAAAAAATCAAAATTTATATTTATCTTGTATTTAATTTATTTATTTATTTATTAACTGCATGGATAATTTTATTAATTTTTTTTATCTTATTAATTTAATTAATTCAAAAATTCGATTTTAATTAAAATATTTTATAATAAAAAATAGAATTAAAATTTTTTTAATTAATTAATTTTAATTAAATAAATTTTTTAGATATTTTATTTTTTTACAAAATATCACGTTTTAAAATGGTTTTTTTTAATCAGATATCTTGAAAAAAATATGTAAATTAATTTCGGATTTTGAATTAGTTAAATAGAAAAGTGTTTAATCAAAATAAATTATTATTTTAAAAAAAATGTGCAACATAAAATAAAATAAATAAATACATTTAATAACTACCTTAGCTGAAAAGTTAGAGAAAAAACTGTACATTTATTAAACTTTATTTGTTAGGCATTTAAATACGAAAAGATGGTTTGATAAATCAGAATCTTTAGAATCGTGTACACGGAAAGATATTTAATTCTTTCAGATCGTGTGACTTTCGAAAGATGGTTTGATAAATCAGAATATTTGGAATCGTGTACACGGAAATATGTTTGATTCTTTCAGATCGTGTGATTTTAAAAATTAATAAACTTATTTTAATTAAACGAAATTTTATAACCCTAAAAAATATTTTAAAAATCTAAGTGACAGAGAAAATTTATTCACAAATAAATCCCGCAGTCTCCATCACCAGTTTGTAGACGATACAATTAAACCCTGCGTGTCGGCAGTAAGGCCTTCCTCCCCAATGGACAGATTAATTGTGGTATTGCCGGTACAAACCCCATTTAGGGATAATTCTTGATAATTGTTAGTGTGGATCACTTCTCCAACTGAAGGGTTCATTGCGAAGCGATTAATTTGTGATTAAGTGATGGTTAACACTTAATTATATATAATAGTATCCTCTCCAACTGAGTCACTGCTATTATATACTAGACCGAAACTATATCTTCTATTTATATTTACTTGGCATGGTCAGTTGCATAGATAGTAAAATAAAAAAGAATTGGCCTGTCTAGTCTTATGATGGATAGTAGACGTCCACCAAACGTGGTATGCTATTCACAGGTTACCATGCTACTGGTAAATTAATTTTAAAATGGTAAAGTGAACCAAATTAAAATGAATTCAAAGTTTTGCTCATCATAATTAACGGTTTTTTAATTATGTGATTCTTAGTATTAAAATAGATTTCAACCCATTCGCTTTAATACTCAAAGAAAACAAACTAACGGGACAAAATTATGTTGACTGAAAATGTAACTTGAATATCGTTTTAATTACAAATGGTATTTTTTCAATACCAGAAAATGTGTCTGTTTCAAAAAAAGGTTCTTCTTCAGGGCCGAAAGACATAAAGAAAAAAGAGATTCAGAAACAGGAAGACACATTTTCAAGGGTAGTTAGTGGGACACAGACTGGTGTGAAAAAGCTGAAAGATATATGTTTTCACTGCAACCAGACCCGGCACTGAAAAAACTATGTCCAGTATTTCTCAGAAAGCAGAACAAACAAGGTAATTTCTGTTCACTGGTTGTGAAAACATGTTTAGCGGTGCTATCTACCGATACCTGGTGTATAAATACGGGAGCCACTAATCATGTCTGTAATTCATTGCAGGGATTCCAAGAAACACGACAACTTAGTGATGGGGAGATTTACCTGCATATAGAAAATAATACAAATGTAACAGCAGTTGCAGTAAGAGATGTCACTCTCAATTTTGGTAGAGATTGAATTTTAATATTGAGAGATTGTCTTTATGTACCTGCCATTAGAAGGAATTTAGTTTCCATTTTTGAATTGGTTAAAGACGGATATTTTATTTATTTTAATAACTCTGTACTTATTAAGGATAATAAACGGATTATCTATTCTGGTACATTTGTGGATAATCTTTATATTATTACTTCAATCTTTCTTACACTGTAACTAACTGAAACGAATAATACATCTAATTTACCATATAAGAGAAAGTTTCTTTTAATGAACTAAATATTTCTTTAGCACTTACGCTTAGATCATATTAATCTAAAAAAGATAAACAGACTGGTAGCATATGGACCTTTGAGTTAATTGGAAGCAGAAGCACTTTAGTCTGTGAATCTTGCTTAGAGGGTAAGATGACCAAGATGACCTTTTTGGCCAAAGGCTATAGAGTTAAAGAACGGTTGGAGCTGGTTCATTCTGATGTATGTTGTCCGATGACAATTCGGGCTAGAGGTAATTTTGAGTACTTTGTCAGTTTCATTGATGACTATTCAAGGTATAGATATATTTACCTGATGCAGCAAAAGTCTGAATGCTTTAAAAAATTTAAATAATTCAAGGCAGAGGCAGAGAAGCATCTAGGTAAAAGTATTAAATCACTACGATCCGACCGTGGTGAGAAATACCTCTTTAGAGAGTTTAAGGACTACTTGTCATCAGAGGAGATTACATCCTAGTTGACTGTACCTGCCACTCCACAGCAGAATGGTGCAACAGAAAAAAAGAATATGGCTCATATAGAAATAGTAAGGTAAATGATAAGTTATTCATGTTTACCAGGTTCATTTTAGGGTATCCCAAGGGAACGAAGGATGGTCTATTTTATAATCTTAATAATCAGAAGGTCATTATTAGTATGAATGCCCGATTCTTGGAAGAGAATTATATTATGGATCACAGGTATAATAGCAAAATTATTCTAGAAGAACTGAGAAAAAATATCAGTAGAACGGAAGAGAAATCACAAGTCATTGATATTCTATTACCTCGTCGTAGTGGGGGGACTATTGGGACAAATGCAAATCAAGAACAGGGTGTTGATGCACAGGATTCAGATTCTGCACAGCCTATTACTGCTAGTACACAGACACAGGTAGTTCCTCGTCGTAGTGGGAGGGTTGTTCATCAACCTGACCGGTATATGTTCTTAGAAGAGTCTTTTGACAAGATCCCGACAAACTGGATACGAGCCCTGTAACTACAATGAAGCACTACAAGATAAAGATGCAGATATTTAGCAAAGGGCTATAAAATCAGAGAGAGAATCTATGTGTTCTAATCAGGTCTGAAAACTTGTAGAACCACCCGAAGGGATAAAACCCTTTGGATGCAAGTGGATCGACAAGAAAAAGAGAGGAGCAGATGGAAAGGTTGAAACCTTCAAAGCTAGGCTTGTTGCTAAAGGGTTCACTTAGAAAGAAGGGATCGAGTATGAGGAAACCTTTTCGCCGGTAGCCATGCTTAAGTCTATCCTGATTCTCTTATCCATTGCTGCTCATTTCGATTACGAAATCTGACAAATGGACGTCAAGACAGCTTTTCTTAACCAGAAGTCTTAACGAGTGTATCTACCAGACGGATTCATTGCAAAGGGCCAGGAGCATATGTTGTGTAAGTTTAAGAGATCCATTTATGGACTTAAGCAGGCATCGAGTTCTTGGAACACTCGGTTTGATCAAGTTATAAAGTCTTACGATTTTGATCAAAATCTGAATGAGTCCTGTGTGTACAAGAAGCGTGACGAAAGCATGGCGATCTTCTTAGTACTTTATGTAGATGATATCTTGCTCATCAAAAATGATGTGGGTGAATTATCTGCGGTTAAAGTATGATTATTTGGGCAGTTCAATATGAAGGACTTGGAAGAAGCCAGTCACATCCTTGGGATCAAGCTTATGCGAGATCGGAAACAAAGGATGTTTGGCTTATCACAAGCAAAGTTTATCGATGATATCCTTGCTCATTTTAGCGTGCAGAATTTTAAGAAAGAGTTTTTCTTTTTCAGGTATGAAATCACGCTATCCAATGATCAGTGTTCTAAGACACCTGATGAGATAGAGAAGATGAAGGCAGTTCCTTATGCTTTAACAGTAGGAAGTCTCATGTATGCTATGCTTTGCACTAGACCCGACAACTGCTTTGCCGTTGGAATGGTTAGCATATATCAGTCTAACCCAAGGTAAGAGCATTGGACTATGATAAATAAATATAATCAAGTACCTATGTTGATTTACCAAGCAGATAGTCTAGTACCATTGAGGTACACAGACTCAAATTTTCAGTCAAACATAGTGTTTACATCTAGAGACAACCATGCAGATCCTTTACAAAGACCTTACCGGTTAAGAATTTTGATAGTTATGTAGAGGGTATGAGAGTCAGATGTATGGCTGCATGATTTTGAGTATAAGTAGAAAATTGTTATGGTTGGTATACTGAAAATTATACTTTTAGTATTTAATTTTATTTTAATAAAAGTATTTTTTTCATTTTATGAGAATCTTTATGAGTAATGTATGCGTATCATTTTTTTGTTATGCATGGATGTTCAATATTCTGTATAGTATTTAATCTGATGTGTAGAGTACGGCTTACACACAAAAAATTAAATTTTAGATTCTTACAGAATATAAGTTTTATGTTTACAGTTTAGATGAAAATGGACATACCATCGGTACAACTGTGGTACAGAGTTTTAGTAGGCTTGTCTTGGTTATGGGGAACAGATAATAGCGTCGTCTATTGTTCCAAATCTCTGTGCCAATACACTTTGTGTGTATTGAACGGGATATTTGGAGTAATTAATTTAGTACTGATTACTGACTATATAAATTAATTCACACACCAAAATTATTATGAATAGTGCTTATCCTCTTAATTCTAAAATAATTATTAATTTACATATATTTAATATTCGTTGTTTTGATTCATTAGAGCGTGCGATCTTATATGGGTCTATATTCTCGGTGAGTTGGATAGCGCTATTATTTATATGGCGAATATTAGTTATTGACGAAATTCACGTCCCGAATGATCGGGATTGACGATACCCTCTTAAGGATGCTAATAAGTTTTGACCGGGTCAAACTTTTTAGGTGAATTTAATTATTCGACGGTCAAATAAGTTAAGCGGAATGGCTTAAGAAATATCAAGATGCCGATTAAATTAAATTGTAAGTAATTAAATTTAATTGGCGGGTATAAAGAATCTTAACGTGGGGAGAAATAGTAAGCATTTAATAACATGAGCTCAATGCAAGAAGGTCTTGAGATTATGGGTCAGAGTGTAATTACAATTCTTTAGTGGTGTTAATTGTAATTCAGTGTTTTATGAAATCTGCAGAAACCGCTGCTGGTTTTTCATAATTACAGATACTGCTATGCGTCTTTCTTTTATTGCAGAAACCGCTGGTAGGTATTTGTGTTCCACTGGAAGTCTAGCTCATAATTACTCTCTGGGTTCCTACTGTAGCCCTATATATAGCGGGTAGACTGAATCAATTTGAGATTGATAGTTCATATATCATTAACATTATGATATTATTTTTGTTTTTCATAGACTTAAATATATCGGGGTTCTGCCGGTACGAGTTCTCGAAGGATCGTAACCCACACTACGTTCGAAAATCGCGTAAGGGAATACAGTAGAATATCTGACTGGAGCTTCAACTCAGAATTAAGTCGTAGTTGAAGATTAGATCGACAAAAGGTATTCTTCTAAATTAACTTTGGTTACACGAGTTTATTTTTTATTGTTTGACGTCAAAATTTTTATTTGGAGCTCGTTTCGGCGTTTGCCAGTCTAGTTAATTTTTTATCGAAAATCGTTTTATAAAAATAATGATCTTGCCAGTATTGCCTCTAACAAGGATGACCATAGCTAAGGCTACGGTTAAGGTTACGGGCCACGCAAGGCTGAGCAATACATGATAGAGGCTTGGGACTTAAGAGTTTACTATCTCTTAAGTCTTAAGTTCGAAACCTTTTAAGTGCTATCAAGTTTTTGAGGTCAGTCCATACGAGATTTTATCTCAACTTTAATTGAGATCTCCGCAAGTGGGCGGTGAAATTGGTCAATTGGGGATTAGTCGAGGTGCGCGTAAATTGATCCAGATACCTTGAGTTATCAAAAAAAATGGCCGAGCAATACATGGTCAACTGGACTACGGGTTTAGTACGAAAGGGATGAACCGATCAGTATGACATTAGTTGTGTGGCTGAGCTCCAAGTATTAATGAGGGTAGCTTGGCAGAGCATGAAATATTAATGGCGATTAGACTAAGGCCGAACGTTCTCCATAAAGTAATCAATTTAAGACATTCGAGCCTCATCCAGTCGTTTGTGGGGTAAAGCCAGCTATAGGAATAGCCCATCATGAGCTTTAGAGAGAAGGTACATCAGACAACCTCTATAAAAAGGGGTTGAAATCCATACCATGAGATATGAAAAAACATTCTTTTAGCAAAAATTATGTTCATTTGTTTACTCTACAATTTCTTTCTCTCTCCCTAAGCCCACTGACAATTTGACCGTCAGAGTGGCTTTCGACAATCGTCGCCGACTAGCTCATGTGTGCCATCTTATGCAGGTCACCTAAGCCATTGAAGAATTCGTTTAGAGTATTAGATTCAGCCCACAATATAATAACTTCTACGGTTTAACCCCTATATATATATAGATTAACAAAGAAAACACTTAGCATTGCAATCTCTTCTACTTGCACCGGCACTGTCGAGCCTCACCAGCTCATGGCTCTGCTGTTGGCAGGTAACATGATAATTGAAAGGGTAAAATGATAATTCTATATTCAAGGTTATGGACTTGATTTCCAATACCACCTTATTCTAGGTTTTCTAATCCATTGCTTTTGAGGGATTTGTAGTCCGAAAGGTCAAATAATCGAACCCGTTTGTGATGAAACAAGCACCACCTTTTTTTATCGGTAAAAGAAAATATATAGCCACCACCCTAACAAGAACAACTTTGGACTTAAATTTTAAGGGAGTAAGGCTAAAGTCCAAATAAAATACAATTGACAGGAAATCAATCCAAATGAGGAGATACAAGAAAAAAAGAGACACAACAACCAACCTAATACTAGCACACATAAAAAAAAATTCCAACACCTAAAACCAACATATAAAAGCACAATACCTACACCAAACACCACCACTACTAGAACACAAAAAACAAAACACCGACTCTAGAAAGCAGCATTCAAATCCAGCAACAACAAACACATAATATAATAACTCCCACAAACACACAACCAAGGAAAAGCCCAGAACTCATCAAAATTACCCTAGCCGATCCATGACAAATCAGCCATTCCACCAAATACCCAGCAAAACTCCTAACTTAAAACACCCTTACGAACCATGATAAAATCTTCATTTTTGAGAGTCCCAACCATTCCTCATTCTCTCCTTAGCATCATCTATGGCCATCACGGTTGACAAAATTTGCTCCTCATCACCACTAAAATTCAGGTCCAAAAGCGTACATGTGTCTAAAATCAACTTTGCTTTTCTCCTATCACATTATTGCGGTTCGAAATGTCTTATGTAGAAAGGGATGATTGTGATAATGAGAGATGGAATTTTTGCTTCTTTTGTCCTTTCTTGCGATTCTTCTGGTTACCCCTCTTCTCACAAATTTTCAGGCTAAGCATGCCTAATTCAACCAACGTATTTTTCTTCTTTTTCCTCCATTCTTTTAAAGAAAACTGAAATCCTTCTTCACAAGCATCTACATGATTTGAATTCTATCAACATCAAAAACCGAATCCTCAGCTTGGCCTGACAAAGCAAAACCCTCCTTCTCCCACCTTCTCAAACCTCTAATGCCAATATTTTCTAGGCATTGATCCTTTGTATCAAAAACTTGCTCTGCTACATTGTCTTCCACGAATGCATAGAAGACAAGCACCACCTTTAATGAGCCCATCACTTTGTTAATCCAATCCAGGCACCTAAAACTTACATCAAACATAGCCTTAGAGTTTTACAGTAAGAGATGCCATTGGTTCCAGGGCAGTTTGTGAAAGAACTCATGTTAATTCAGGTGGGCGATCAAGTGGCGAAGTGGTGTTTCGTTTTTTATATGAGCATATAAATTATGGTTATAGATTTAAAAATTAATATATA
>JAOTRH010193825.1:0-11518 GCA_034768845.1 Heliamphora exappendiculata
GTGTGTATAGTAGAGAAAGAGAGATCCACCACCGCACGCCGCACGGGTTGGGGTTCGGGTTTGGGTTTGAAACTGACGGTGGGTTCGGGTCCGCACGCCGCACGCCGCCACACGCGCGCACGGGTTGGGGTTTGAGATGAAACGGTGATTTTTCCTTAAATTAAACGAAATTTTTAACGATTAGAGTTTTTTTATGTTAAAATTAAATCTAAAGAAGTGTTATTACAAATTTTAAAACTACATAAGAGATTTTTATTTTTATCAAAAATTTCAAGAGGGGTCAGCGTAATTTACCCTATCAATTATGGCCACTAACAATCCAAGTTGGTATATTAGTTTATGAAATTTTAGTGTTTTAAGCAAATATAGCCCATGTTTTAGTTGTTTTGGAAGTTTTTTTTTTGCTTAAAAGCTTTCTAAAAGATTTATTTGTTGCGTCTCAGATGAATTTTTTTATATATATTTCTATATTAATTTTTTTACAAAAATAATTAAAAAATCAAAAAACTTATAAAAAAAGCCAATCCAAATATAGGCATAATCTAAGTTATGGAGTCCAAATTTAATTAATGTGCCAAATCATTTTTCCAACCAAGCCTCCGTTTTGGCTAGCTTTTTTTGCTAGCTTCTTAGCTTAAACGTCAAAAAAATTCAACTGATTTGGCTTTTTAGGTTTTTTTTTACTTTTTTACAAAAAAGTTAAAAAATTTAAAAATTATTAAAAAAAACTAGTCCAAACACAGGCTTACTCTTTTTATGCTGTTTGGATGTTTGGATCTTATTGATGGGCATGAAAACGAAAAGAGAAATAAATCCTTTATGCATTTTTATTTTCTTATAAGGTCACTTTTTTATGGTTATTAAGTGAATATAGAGTTTTTTTTCTAAAAAAAATTAGACATTATTTGATAATCAGTATAGATTAAGTGGGATTAATAGTAAGACGATATTAAAAATGAGGTGGGATTAATTTTTTTTGTATTTAATTTGAATAAAATAATATAGTAAATTATACAAACACATTTGTTTTGAGTATAATTAAATAATATGAGATAAAACTAATTTTACTCTTTATTTAATAAATATTATTTTTCTTTGATTCAAAATGTGAAAGAGAATTTGTGGACAATTTGGTCACTTTAGGCTCAATCTTTATGGGCTAGATTGATAATATTACTCTCATCAAGGGTTTTGTAATTTACCTGTTTTGGTGGATTATTAGTCCTGGATTGCTACTCTTATTGATTTTATGAAAAACAAACATAATAATAATATAGTAGATTACACAAATTTATATTTATTTTAAATAAAATTAAATAATACGAGATAAAACTAATTTTACTTTTTATTTAATAAATATTATTATTTTTTAATTCAAACAGACCTTTGGCACCCTAATCACCGCATGACAATTCAAGAGAAAAAAAAAGTCACCATTACCCTCTATTTCTCCTGCATCTCTCTCTCTCGCCGCTTGCTCTTTCTTTCTCTTAATTACTGCCTTCGCTTGTTGTACTCTCTATTTCAACAAATCGGAGATGATAATAGAGGTGGGAGAGAAAGGGACATAGGAAGTAGACAAAAGAAGAAAAAAAGATTTGAAAATGTAAAAGAGAATTTGTGGACAATTTAGTCACTTTAGGCTCAATCTTTTTGGGCTAGATTGATAATATTACCCCCTACTCAAGGGTTTTGTAATCTACTTGTTTTGGTGGATTATTAATCCAATAGATTGCTACTCTTATTGATATTATGAAACACAAACACAATAATAATAAGGTCACTACGTTATTAATGTAGTTCATACTTTGAAAACTACTATCAAACATGCTCTTCAAGACAAATTGAGAACGACCAAAAGATAGTTGAGCGGAGGTGATACAAAATAAAGTAATTATCTAAAACTTAATTGAGTGTATGATTTCAAATAGAATTAATTACATTTGTTTAGTCGACACTAGCAGTTGTACTTGTGTATTACACCTGAGTCATTAATTGTGAGAATTTGGAAATTTATAATTTATTTTTTAAATTTTTTAAATTATTTTAAAAGATAATACAAAAAATACAAATATTAAATTACTTTTATATTTTTTTTTATAAATAAGAAATCACAAAAAAAACTTCACCAAGTTGGGTGTTTTCTTATTCTAATAGAATAGATGAAAAGAATAAAAAAATAATTATTTTTTTACGCAAACATGTTGGCAGGAAAATGTGAATTCAAAAAATATTTTCACCAATATTATTTTTTGACAGTTGAATAGGGCATAAGACACCATCAAACATATTTTAAAAATAAATAAGATCTTAATTAAAGCTTAAATTTACGATTAAAAACTCAAATGTTGGAAAGTATTTTTTAGGAATGAGTAATTGTTTTTGATAGAAAGGAAAGTCAAGGATGATACCGATATTGATTTTATTATTTTTAATTTTTCCCTATTTTTCTTCTCTTTTTCTTATTGAAAAATTAATTTAAATCATTTTCTATCTAAAATAAATTCGTCCACTATTTTCCCCTATTTATTCTCTTAAAAAGAAAAATTTTAAAAACAAAACATACAGTTAAATCAATGGTTCAGAAGGTAGAATACATTGGTGTAAAGTAGATGATCTCAAGTTAAAGGTCCAAATTAATAGTCAAGACAACCAATGATTAAGATTTAATTTTACCAAAACGATGTCGTTTTGTAAAATTAAATCTAGACCATTAATTCCACGTGGCATCATTCAAAAAGTGTAAAGTAGAGAACCACTTCGTCTTCTTCACGCACCGTCTTCTACTTTATTTTCCAAAGCGAATGGCGAAGGACGGTGAACGGTGATTTTGGCAAACGACGAAGGGTGACGACTTAAGGTGGCGAACGGTAAAAAAACAGCGAACGATGAAGGACCGCAAACAACAGAGGGTGGCAAATGACGATTCTGGCTTTTCATTATGTAATAGCAATTTTGGGATTTCTGTAAAGAAGAAAGCTATTTCGTTTTTCATTGATTTTGGCCAAAAAATTCTCCACTCGGATTATATTACAAACGATAAAATCGTCTAAGCAAAGTAATCTACCCTGGACTGGATTACCAGTACTGAGTAGGATGAAGATGACTAAGGTGGGCTTTATGTGAGATTTTTAATCTTCCCAAATTGTTAGTCCATTACAAATAGATCAAAGCAAACATGAGATAAAGTGGCTCATTGGATTAGTAATTCAATCCGAACCACTATAAGGATTAACAAACATGGCTAAAAAGAAAAAAAATTAAAAACAAAATATAAAATTATATCAATGGTTCAAACGGATTAAAGCAAATGACCTCAAATCAAAGGTCCAGATTAATTGCCAAGACAATCAATGGCCCAGATTTAATTTACCTAAACGATGTTATTTTTGTAAAATTAAATTCGAACTATTAATTTCACGTGGCATTATTGGGACAGTGCAAAGCAGAGAAGCGCTTCATTTTCTTTATGGTTAATGTTCTTATTTGTCCCCCAAAGTGAACGGCAGAGGATGGCAAACGGCAGAGGGCGACGAACGGCAAACAACGAACGACAGAGGGACAAAAATGGCAATTTTGAGATTTTTATTAAAATAGAGAGAGAGAGAGAGAGAGAGAGAGAGAGAGAGAGAGAGAGAGAGAGAGAGAGAGAGAATGTTATTTTGCTTTTCGTGGATTTTGGCTTTTTACTCTCCACCCAGATTGGATTAGATAGGGAAAAGTTATGTAAGCAACCGAACTAGATTACTTAGTACTGGGTAGGATGGGGGGGAAGGGATGATTAAGGTGGGCTTTGGGTGAAATTGTTAATTCGCCTGAATAATTAATTAATCTCAAATAAATTAAAGCAAACAAGCAATTAAGTGGCTCCCGGAATTAGTAATACAATCTGAACTAGTATAAAAATTAACCAACATGGGCTTAACTGCATTACTAGGCAATCGCTATATTTCATAATTGTTTTCATGAATTGACAATTCACTGGTAATTAATTAAAGAACCTCTCTTTATTGTCCTTTGCGAAAGTATTGCCAGAACCAAGCTTTTCAGTCTGTGGTCTTCTGCCCATTGTGGCAGTCGAAAATTAAGATGAACATTACGATGATCAAATTAATTATGTATTAAATAATAAAGTACAATTATAAATATTAAATACAAATAGAGTACATATAAAATATATTACATTTAGATTTGGATTGGCAACTAGGTTTACTTTTTTGTTTTTTTTGTTTTTTTAGTTAAAAAATTAAATTGAATTTAAAATAATTTGTGTCTGTTTAGAATGTCTAAAAAGTTTAGTTTGCAGGAGTTTTAGCATTTTTAGATTGTTTGAAATAATTTTTTATAATAATTTTTTTATTTTTTTATTAAATTATCTAATATATTTTTATTTTTTGCTCTTAAATTATAATATTTGAGATATTAACATATTTTTTTTACTTTTGTAATGAGAATTAACTTTTTTAATTGAGACTATTATAATAATTACTTTTAAAAAAATTTACAAGTGTTTAGGATGTGTATACACATTTTTTTCTTAGAAAAAGATGTTAAAAAAAATTAGCTGATTTGTTTTTGAAAAATTAGCCAAAAAGCTTTGATAGCCAATAAAAACTTTTAACACTAGTAATTATTTTACGTCAATTGCTATCTTAATTTGATCATTCTAACGTTATTATAATAAAATTTATTTACCATTAATTACGAAATAATGAATCTAGATTAAAAGTGCGTACAAATATATGCAAATTGTATTAATATTTATAAAAATAATATCATACTTTCAAAATTGTATTACTATTGAAATATTTTATCTTCGTTACTCTATTATATGCAGCCCACTTGACAATGTAAAAAATTAAATCAATCAATAGTGTTGAATAATGAAATAAATTTAAAAATAACTTAGTAGTAAGTAATGCTATTCATATTTTAAAAAATAAATATAATTTATTTAAATATTAAATAATATTAAACTATTTTCTATTAAAAAATAATCTATACATTAATCGATCATCATAAAATAAATAATTTCAATCGTTAAAATAAAATATCGATAGACCATGCTTTTTGAGAATGTAGTCCAAATTCTTAAGTTAGATATTTTGAGTTTTCTCAGTATTTATTTATTTATTTATTTATTTTTACTTTTTTCTCTTGTTACGTGTTATATTGGCCGTGACTAAGTTATTTTGCCGCTTTCTTCATCATCATCATCATCTTCTTTTAATTGTAGTTTCTTAGAAACATGCTTGAGATTCGTAGGTTAGGTTAAGTTGAGAAAAATATTTTAAACAACTCAATTTAACACGTGAAAGTTTTCTCAACTCGCTGACAAACTACTTATAATCAAAATTAATAAGTTTGGTAAAAATTTTAATATACAATTTACACGATTTAATGAGTTAAAAAATTATAAAATAATAATATTTTTAAATTAAGCTTATAAAAAATAATAATAAAATTATTTCTTTTATAAAAATATTATATTTTAACATGTCAAGAAAAAAACAAAATAAAAATAATATTTATATTATTTTTATATGTAGGTTATTTGATCAAAATAAGCAAATTATACATAGGTTATTTTTGTCTCTTTTAAGGTTTTTATATTTTAGTTAAAGATATTTATTTTTTTAATTTGTCTCCACAAAATAATTTAAAATGTATAATGATTTGATTAAAAAAATTAAAATATTCACCAAAAACAAAAGTAAAAAAAACAAATAAATATTTATACAAGATGAGGCCAATATAAATCTTATGTGGGTTAAAGAAATATAAAAATATAGAACTAATCGATTTTTTTTTTGTATTTTTTAACATAATTTATCTAATCAAATTCATCCGCTTACAAAAAGCGCATCAATTGATAAATTGACGATTGAGACGAACTCAATTGGTCAATTTTTGAAAAAATTGCTGAAATATTGTTTGAACACCGTGAAAAATGATTAAAAAAATAAAATATATTGGCTCCATTTGGTATAATTATTTATTTGCTTATTTTATATTATTTATTCTCAATTTTCAATAACTTTTTTATTAGTTATTAAAATTATAATACTTTTTAATTTCTCTGATCAAGTAAATCAAAAAAATAAAATTATTTAGTAACATATAAAAAAAATTCAGAAAAGCTAGAAAAACAAGTGCATTGTCTTTAGTAATTTTTTAATTAATTTTTTTTATTTTTTGGTTAATCTCATTATTAAGGTCCCGATTGACAATTAATTTAAAAATTATTATTTTTTATTTTTTAGCTAAAAAATTAAATTGGATTCAAAATATACTAGCTACTCATGCACATGTAATGTGCAATTCCAATTATTTTTAAATATAAATAATTAATATATATTTTTGAATAATTTACATATACAAATATTTAATTTCAAGTAATTTAATAAATAATGATCAAATTTAAAAGAATTTGGTAGTTGCAAACTTATTTTTGTAAAGAGAAAGAAAAGATGGCAATTGTAGGTAGTTGAGAATAATTTAAAAAATAAAAAAAATTCACACAACTTCAATATTGAAGAACACCAAATGGGTGTTCTCTATTTATTAGATAGAATAAATTGTTTGATAACATAACTTTTAAGTTAGTTTTTTTAAAATTAATTATTTGGATAAATTTTTTTTTTGTTGAAAGTTGACAATTTTACTCTTCTATACATATTTGGTATTAACAATTAAATATAGTTGATAATGGTAGTAATAAATTATAAATACGATATATTATTATGGTCCCGATTGGTAACTAATTTAAAAGTTTTTTTTTTTTACTTTTTTACATTTTTAATTAAAAAATTAAATTGAGTTCAAAGTAAATTGTTTGGTAACTTAATTTTTAAGTTAGTTTTTTTTTTAAATTAGTTGTTTGCATAAAAAATTAATTTTTTTTACTTTTTGTTTTAAGATGACATTTTTACCCTTATATATATTTAATATTAACTACTATATGTAATTAATAGTTATAGTAAAAAAATTATGAATAAAACGTATTATTTTATTTTATAAATAGTAGAAGTTTGATTTGAATATTTTAAGAATTTATATTTTAATTTAATTTTTTATTTTTTTATTTTTTTTACCAAATAGACAAGGTTAACTTTTATGCGTTATTAGTCAAAAAGTTAAAAAAATAAAATTATCAATTAAGACTTATATTTTAAAAATAATAAAAATTTAAATAAAATATTATGAGAATTTATTGTTTGATTTGATATTTTAATTTTTTAAATTTTTTTTATTTTTTTGACCTTTTAACCAAATATGCAATCATGACTTTTTTAGTATTTTTAATTAAAAAATTAAAAAATTAAAAAATAAAGATTGCTTCAGATAAAAAAATTTAATTAAAAAAATTAATAAAATTAAAAAAGAAAGTAAAATTCTGAAAATTTAGCCCAAAAAGACCGTTAAGGAATAAATGGTAAGAAGCTGACAGACGGGCCATTTGGCGTGTGCAGTTCCACGTTCAGAAACCTCTCGGGCCCCACAACTTTACACCACGCGCTCCAATATCGCGTGCTTTACACCCAATAAGGTTAAAAGCTTAAAATCAAGTTGCGACAACGTAAACAAGGTTGATATATTTGGATATGTGATTTTTAAGTAATAATTTATTTTTGTAAATTATTTTAAAATTAAATGCGAGACGGTATTATCATAAACTCACCATTAGACTACGGTCCAGATTGGTAATTTTAATATTTTTTTATTTTTAATTAAAAATAATAAAAAAATTAAGATGATTGACAAAAAAACTTTAAAAAAATAAAAAATCAAATTAAAATAAATTTTTTTATTATATTCTATTATAACTCTAATTACTTTAAAATATAATTATACTATTTATTTATAATTTATTTACTACTTCTACTACTAATTACATATAATATCAAATATATAAAAAGATAAATTGTCTATTTTGAATAAAAAATAAAAAATTAACCTTCTATCAAAATAATTAATTTTAAAAAAATTAATTTAAAAAGTAAATTATCAAATAATTTACTCCAAATTCAATTTAATTTTTTAACTAAAAATATGTAACAAGTAATTTTTAAATTTTATTGACAATTGATGTAATTAAAATAATTGTGATGTATTTTAAAAATTCTATACTTTTAACTGAAATTTATTATTTACTCTTATTTATAGTCTTAATAATATTTTTAGTAATTAAAAAATTATTTTATATCTCATAAAAAAAACTATTAGTATTAATATAATAACTCTACAACTATTCAATTCAAGTACTAATAAATTTAAAAAAATATATTTTTACATTCATAAAAATATAGAATAGAAAACTAATCAATAAGTTGTTTACCTCAAAAAAACATAATGGCAAATAGATTGTGTTTGGAATTATTAAAATTAGTAATTTATATATTGTAACTTGTATAACAGAAATTGTGAGTGTTTGACAAATATTGTAACTTGTAACTGAAATAAAAATTAATTAAAAGTTGTAGCAGAAATTATAGGTATTTAAAAAAAATTATATCTTATAATTAAAATTAATAGTAAAAAATTAAAAATTATTAACAATATCTTTATCAAATATTCCATAATAATTTATAAATATAAAAAACATCATGTAATAATCGTCATTTTTTATAACTTCTTTTTTACAAGTATCTTGGAAAATCTATGCTTTTATTTTTCAAAAAATATTATAAAATAAAAAAAATAATTAAGGGGAAGACTGAGGGTCAAGAGAAAAATACGGAGAATAAAAGGTTTATTTAGAAAAATAAAAAATTAAACAAATATTAGTAATGTTTGGTATTGTTAAGTTGAAATTAATAGTTTATAAATTGTAACTTATAGTAGAAATTATAAGTATTTAGTAAAAATTATAGTTTGTAGAAAAAAGAGTAAGTAATTTTTTATGTCGGTAAACAAATGACGAGAGCGAGCGATGGTAGAGAGTAAAGATGGTAATGAGGAGTAAAGATGGTAATGAGGTAGGTGGTGAAGGTAACGACGATGACAATGGTGATAGTAATAGTAGTGACAGTTAGGTGGAAGGGTGTTTGGGACGGCAATAATGATGTTGAGGGAATGCAAAACCAATGATGTGATGGTTTAAGATGGTAATAAAAATAACGATGATGGTAGTGATTGTAAATGTAATGTTAGTGGTGTTGCCAATAACGACATTAATGATAGCAACGATAAAGATTGTGAATTGGTAGCACCAATGGCAATGCTGGTGGTAGTGGTGGTAGGATAGTAGTGAGTCGTGATGGCAACAACAATGGTGACAGTGACGATGACATTCATGATGGTTGTTGTGAGGGATAGTGTTGTTGTGGTGATGTGGATGGCCTTGAGGATTTGGGATGATGGTGACGATGGACTGTATTAAAATATTAATGTGTTTTTATGTAAATTGTTTTAGCATTTTTTGTTAATTAAATATTTTTTATGTACCAAGCAAATATTGAAAAATAAAAATAATAATATCCGAAAAAATATTTTTATTGTAAAATATTTCATGTCAAATCGTTGAAAAACTCTGTTTGTAGACTGATTTGTACTAATCGATTTAATTAAAGAAGTTAAGCACTTTAAATAAGTTTAAACCAATCAATCACACAAATAGAAAATCACACACGAAATGTCGATTTTTACGTGAAAATTTTCAAATCGGGTAAAAATCACGAAACCATTATGAATCTAAGAAATCAAACACAATATCAAACGTTGGTTATAAAGAAATTTTACAACCCCGACGTTGTACCAACAATCAATAGTAGTAAACCTATCTTTGCTGAATCTACGTGGACTAACTTCTGTACTTAATCGCCGCTGGAACCAACCAACGAACTTTAATACTGACAGAATATTCCACTAGATTTCAACACTTGAGAATTCTTTTAAGCGACTCCACGAACATGAACAGATTGTTGAAAGTTTGAATTCTTGATAATTGATTTAACTGCGCGGAAGCTAAATGTTCATCAAGTTGTAAACTAGCTTGCGAGTATTTTGAATAATTTCAAAAGCTCTATGGCGGCTAAAAATTATAATAATAATAATGGGGGCTTGTAAAAATAAAATTCCTGTTGCTTATTTATAACATACAGCAAAAAATCTAGCTATCAAAACTTAAAAGATGCTTTGACGTGTACATGACTACTCGATCGGTCTTTTTACCGATCGATCGGTCAAGCTTTATTCTCTGTAACTTTTACAGATTTATGAAATACCAAGAGTTGATCTTGACCGCTCGATAGACTGCTTGATCGGTCTGTCAAGCGGTATAACACTCTGCTTGTAGCCTTTCGACGTTTTCGACGTTTTTTGCTTTTTTTTTTTTTACTATACTGCAATATCAAATCACAACTCCAAAATAACAAGTGTCAAAATATCAACAAATAAAATATAAATAATTTGAATAACAATTTTATACAAATTTGTCAAATTAAAAACGAATTAGAACATGGTCAAAATTCCCAACAAAGAAAATTAGAATAGAAAGGTAATGCTTGGCATTGCCAAAATTAGTTAGATTGTAATTTATAGTAAAAATTGTAAGTGTTTGAAAAAAATTATAATTTATAACTGAAATAAAAAAAAATTATAATTTGTTACAGAAATTGTGAGTGTTTGGAATGCATTGTAACTTAAAGTTATAATTAGTAGTAGAAAGTTAAGGAGATATTTGACAAAATTACGGCTAATAACTTATAAATTGTAACTTGTAACAAAAACTGTGAGTGTTTGAAAAAAATTATAATTTGTAGCAAAAATTATAAGTATTTAAAATAAATTGTAACTTATAACTAAAAGTAGTAGTAGGGAGTTAAAAGTTTTGCTAAATACCTTCTAAAAATTGTAGCTAAAAGCTTTGCCAAACACTCTCAAAAAATTGTATAAAAAAAAAAAGTGTTAGCAAATAGGCTCAATTTGTTTAGACATAAAATATTTAATAATAAATTATTTTTTTAGTGTTTAGATAATACTTACTAAATAATTTATAAAAAAAATTAAAATTATCATATTCACTTGTTGTTGCCATCATCATAATTATTATCACTTACCTATGTTGTCATCATCAATACCGTTATTATCGTATCATCACTATTATCTCCATCGCAATTGTATATTGTGACGCCTTCGTCCTTGTTACTAGTATTACTATTACAAAATTACTTGAATTTTTATTCAAAATTAAATTTTCATTTAACAAAACAAAACATTTAAGCAAACAAATATTTTAGTATTCTTGTTAAATACTAATAAATAAATAAAACACTTTATGTACCAACAAATGAACCTTAAAATGGTAATATTTAGTATTGTTAAAATTAATTGTTTATAGATGATAATTTATAGTAAAAATTATAAATATTTTATAAAATTATATTTTGTAATTAAAATAAGAAAATTATAAATTTTAATAAAAATAATAAATATTTAATAAAATTATAATTTATAGATAAAAGTACTGTAGCTTTCTCAAAAAACAAACCCCCCCCCCCACCCCCCCAATCACCCT
>JAOTRH010193836.1:0-11518 GCA_034768845.1 Heliamphora exappendiculata
AAGGTCTCGACGTCGGCGAGCGCCTCGGCGAGGTCCGCCCGGTCGGACACGACGGCGCGGGCGACACGGGCGCGATCGACGAGCGCGCGGGCGACGGCGCTGTCGGCGAGCAGAGCCTCACCGAGCGGGACGAGGCCCGCTGCGAAGGCGGCGACGGCCGCGGCGGGGGAGGGCATGCCGTGGGTCTCGCTCACGGCGTCGGTGCCGAACCCGGCCGTGCGGAGCAGGGCCTGCACGACGCGGTCCTCCTCGGTGACGCGGCGGTCGAGGTCGGCACGGACCCCCGCGGTCGTGGCCTGCGCCTTCCGCGCCGCCACCGATCCTCGGTAGGCCGCGAGGCCCGCGACCAGGGCGGCGAGGTCGGCGCAGGCGGTGGACCGTGATGTCGTGATCATCGGAGATCCTTTCGATCGGGAATGCACGAGGAGAATGCACAGGGAGATGTGTTTACGTCGTATACGACGTTCCCGTTCCCGCCACGACGCGCACCGTGATGCCGTCCCCGTCACATCGCCGAGACGACCGGAGGTGACGGAAAGGGTTGCTCAGCTGGGCCGAACTGCGCCGGTCGAGCGGCGCTGGGTGACCGGCCGCGGGCCGGTCGCAGGGGGAGCCCTCACGTACTGAGGGGTGTGAACGGGGTCAGGTCGGTGACGGGCGTCATGCAGATTGAGCGTGCCGTTTACAGGGTAAGCAGGGTTTGGAGTGACCATTCCGCCGCGACGGCGGGGCTCACACAGCGGCGCCGGCTCGGCGCCACCCGACCCGTCCTGGAGGACACCATGAGCGCACTGGACAACCTGAAGAACAAGGCCGAGGAACTGGTCGGCAACGCCAAGGAGAAGATCGGCGCGGCGACCGACAACAAGGACCTCGAGGCCGAGGGCAAGAAGGACCAGGCCTCGGCGAACGTCAAGGACGCCGGGCAGAGCGTGAAGGACGCCTTCTCCGGCTGATCCGCTCTGTCTCCGGAGATGACCGCATGAACGCTGAGCGCGCCGGGGGGTCCGGTGGCCGCCGTCGGCTGAGTCTGGATCTCATCGTCGACCACGCCCTGGACCTCATCGAGGACCGCGGCGTGGCGGCGGCGACGATGCGCGGGCTCGGCAACACCCTCGGTGTGCAGGCGATGTCGCTCTACCGGTACGTCAGCACCCGCGACGACCTGCTGGACAAGGTCGTCGACCGGATCGTGTCGGAACTCGACGACGACACCGATCTCGGGGACCCGGCCGGGCGACGGGACTGGCGCCGTTACCTCACCGACCTCGCTCACGACGTCCGCGCCTACAGCATCGACCACCCCGAGGCGTTCACGCTGCTCTCGACCCGGCCGGTCGCCTCGACCTGGCTGCGGCCGCCGGTGCGGTCGCTGCCGTGGGTGGAACAGCTGTTCCGGACCCTGCGGGCCGACGGGTTCACCGCCACGGGGGCTGTCGACGCCTACCGCCGGTTCAACCAGTTCCTGCTCGGTGCGCTGCTGGGCGACAGCAGCACCGCGACCCTGCGGAGTACCACGTCGACGGCGGCGCTCCACGGATCCACGGCGGACGTCGTGGCGATCGGGGAACCCGCCGTCGACCCGGCCCGACAGCCGACGGTCGCCTCGATGGCGGGTCAGCTCGCCGACCCCGACCCCGACCGGACCTTCGAGACCTCGTTGCACGAGGTCCTCGACACGATCGCCGCTCGGCGTGGCCGTCGATCGTCCGGCGCGACCGCACGATCCTGAGCGCGACGTCACCGATCAGCACCCGCACCCTCTGTGCTCGAACACCCCGACCGACAAAGGAGAAAACTGTCATGCTCGCGTTCATCCTGTTCCTCGTCATCGTCTGGATCGTGGCCGGCATCATCGGCGCCGTCGTCCACGGCCTGATCTGGCTCACCGTCATCGCCGCCGTGCTGTTCCTGGCCACCTTGGTGTTCGGCGGCTACCGATTGCGGGCGCGCACGCGCTGACGTCGCGACGAATCCCACTCTGATCTCGCACGTTCCTGCGCCAGGCGCAGGGACGTGCGAGATCAACGTGGATGCAGGTCGGCTCCGAGCTCCGACGCTGCGGGCCACACGCGCGCGCGGGCCGTTCCTCGCCGCCCTCGTACGCTGCACAGCGAGGTTCATCACGGAACGGTAACGATGGACAACCTCACTTCATACTTTATAAAGTTGGCCCTACTGTTCCCCGCATGACCTCGGACGACGGCCTCGCAGGCCTCCGCGACCGCACGGTCGCGGTGGGGGTGTCGACCTTGGGCGGCGTCGGTGGACGCTGTGTCGCGGCCCGCATCCGCGCCGTGACGGGGCGGCCGGTCGCAGGACGGGCGTTCACGGTCACGTGCGCACCGTCGGACAACATGGCGATCCACGTGGCGCTGACCCGCGCCCCTCGGGGATCGGTGCTGGTCGTCGACGCCTCGGCCCGTCCCGAGTTCGGCTTCTGGGGCGAGATCCTCACCGTGGCAGCCCAGCAGGCGGGGATCCTGGGGCTGGTCATCGACGGTTGCGTACGCGATGTCGACCGCCTCGACGACCTCGGCTTCCCGGTGTTCTCCGCAGGCATCTCGGCGGTGGGCACGACCAAGAACGCGGGCGGGAGCACCGGCGCTCCGGCATCCGTCGGCGGTGTCCTGGTGGAGTCCGGTGACTGGGTGGTCGGCGACCGCGACGGCGTCGTCGTCATCGCCGCCGGAGACCTCGACGGGGTTCTCGGCCGCGGAGAACAGAAGACCGCGTGGGAGGCCGGTGTGCTGGCCCGCCTCCGCGAAGGACGGAGCACCGTCGAGCTGTTCGACCTGGACCCTGCTGCGGTGTGCTCGTGAGTCGCCTCGCCACGCCGAACGGGGCACCGCAGTGGCGCACCAAGAACGAGGCGGTCTACCAGGTTCTGCGCGCGCGCATCCTCAGCGGTGACATCGCGCCCGGCATCGTCATCGAACCCGAGACGCTCGCGGAACAGCTGGGAGTCTCGACGACGCCGCTGCGCGAGGCGGTTCGGCGTCTGCAGGTCGAGCAGCTGCTCGAAGCGGCGGAGCACCACAAGGTGCGGGTCGCCCCGTTGGACCCGAGAGAGCTGCGGGAGCTGTTCACGGTGCGGCTGAGTCTGGAACCGCTCGCGGCGCAGCTCGCGGCGGAGAACGCGTCGGCGGTCGAACTCGTCCACTTCCACGAGTTGGTGTCGCACGAGCCCGGTAACGGCGAGGAACTGCAGCGCATGAACCGGGAGTTGCACACCGCCATCTACCGGGCGTCCGGCAACGCCGTCCTGGTGACCATGCTCGACCAGCTCTGGGACCGGGCCGACCGCTACCGACAGGTCCTCGCCGCCAAGCGACCGAGCCCGGCCCGCCACGAGCACCGCGAGCACGTCGGCGTCGTGACCGCCATCTCCCACCGCCAGGCCGCCGCCGCACACGACGCCATGCACCACCACCTCGTGGAATCGATCGACGAGGTGTCGCACCTGCTCGACCAGATGCGAGAGCCCCAGGCCGAGTGAACGACCGCCCCGGGACCGGACCCCGGGGCGGAAGCCGCAGCGACCCCGGCCGACGGCCGGACCGAACGCGCCAGTGTCGGCGCCTCCCTTCCCTCCGATCTGCAGAGGAAGACCCATGAAGCACCTCACGATCCGCCGTCCCGTCAGCACGTTCGCCGCGCTGACGGTCGGCGCTGCCGCTCTGACCGCCTGCAGCTCGTCCGGAGGTGGGTCGTCGCCCACGTCGACACCGTCGCTGCTCGACACCTCGACACCCGTCACGATCTCCCAGGAGTACATCCCGGCCGTCACGAACCTGCTGCCGATCCTCGCTCCCGACTACGCCGGCAAGTTCAACCTGACGATCAAGTCCACGACGGCGCAGAACGTCCAGTCCGAGATCACCGCGGCGACCCGTGGTGACATCGACGTGTTCCCCGGCACCCCCGCGGGCCTGCTGGTCGCGCGTGACAGCGGCGCACCCCTGGTCATGATCGCGAGCGGCGCGACCGGGAGTACGCAGCTGATCACCGGGAAGTCCCTGGGCGTGGCCGAAGGCGACTGGACGGCGCTGAAGGCGCTGGTCGACAGCCGCAAGGGCAGCAACAAGGTGAAGTTCGGCAGCGCTGTGGCCGGTTCGGCCAACTTCATCGAGTGTCAGCAGTCCCTCTCGCAACACGGAATCGTCGTCGGGACCGACGTCGAACTGGTGACGCTGCAGAACTTCGCCAACCAGCCGGCGGCGTTGCAGCAGGGGCAGGTGGACTTTCTGTGCACGCCGGAACCCTTCGCCACCAACACGATCGTCGGCGGATACGGCAGTTTCTTCGCCACGCCGTACGACAGCCCGTCCGGCGACATCCTCGGCGCCATCATGACCACCGAGAAGACGCTCCAGGACCAGCAGAAGCGCACCGCGTTGTCGCGGTACCTGGCGACGTTGCAGTATGCAGCGGAACAGATCAAGGCCGACCCGAGCATCGCGGTCAAGCGGGTGATGCAGCTGGCCAACGCCGACGAGGCCGCGGCGCAGCGGATGTTGAAGTACACCCAGTACACGCTCGACATCTCGATCGACAAGATCAAGGCGATGGCGAAGGTCATGAACGACCTGGGCCAGACCTCGACCGACCTGTCGGCCAAGGTCGATTCCTTCATCGACACCAGCCTGCTCGACGCGGCGTCCGGCGGTGCGACTGCGACCACGACGAGCAGCCCGTGAGCAGCACCGCCCCACCGGCGATCGATCCCGCGAGGGAGGAGTCGAGCATGACCCGATCCGCACAGGCCGTGGCTCCCGCGGCGGTCTCGTCCGACGTGGCGCCCTCGCCCACACCCCACCGGGGACGAGGCAACCGTGCGTCCCGCACCACGCTGCTGCGGGTGGTGCAGGCCCTCACGTTGCCCGTCATCGGCGTCGCGCTGTGGTGGATGTTCGCGCCTGGCCGGGCATCCGGTGAGCTCGTGCCGTCGCCGCCCGACGTGGTGACGGCTCTCAAGGCTTGGATCTCCGGCCCGGCCGCACCGGTCACCGCCGTGGGGATCAACAGCTACTCCGGAACCTGGTTCGCCTCCGTACTCGCCTCCAGCGGACGGGTCCTGGCGGGCTACGCGTTCGGCAGTGTCGTCGGCGTGCTGCTCGGCCTGGCCGCCGGCTACTACCGCGTGATGGGGCGGTTCCTGGAACCGGTCGTCAACCTGCTGCGGGCGGTACCGATCATCGGCTGGTTGCCGATCAGCCTGGTGATCTTCGGGTTCGGGCTGAAGTCCGCGATCTTCCTCATCGGCCTGGGCGCGTTCTTCCCGGTCTTCGTCAACACCGTCGGCGGTGTGCGCGGTGTGGAACGCAACCTCGTGCGGGTCGGGCGGATGGCCGGGGCGTCACCCGTGCAGTTGTTCCGGACGGTGATCTTCCCCGCGGCCCTGCCGTCCATCGTGGCCGGCCTGCGGATCGCCATGGGCTTCTCGTGGATCCTCGTCATCGTCGCCGAGTGGGAAGCCGTGCACAGCGGCCTGGGCTACGTGCTCCTGCAGGCGTACTCCTTCCTCCGTTACGACTACGTCGTGGCCGCCATGATCTCCGTCGGCGTCGTCGGATTCGTCTACGACCAGGTGCTCCGCGCCGTCCTCAACCCCTTCGTCAGCTGGCAGCAGCGGATGAGCCACGCCGGTGACTGACCCGCAGAGAGGAGACCTCGTGCCCACGTCCGGACTCGAGCTGACCGAGGTCACCAAGACCTATCCCGGCCCCCACGGCTCCGCGCCCACCACGGTCCTCGACCGCGTCTCGTTGTCCGTGCGCGACAGTGAATTCGTGTGTCTGGTCGGACCTTCCGGCTGCGGCAAGACCACCCTGCTCAACTTCATGGCGGGGTTCGACCGACCCTCGTCCGGGAGTGTCAGCCTCGGCGGCGACTCGGTGTCCGGCCCCGGACCCGAGCGCGTGATGGTGTTCCAGGACTACGCCCTGTTCCCGTGGCTCGACGTGCAACGCAACGTCGAGTACGGCTTGCGCATCGCCGGCGTCCCGCGCGCCGAACGGCGTGACCGGGCCCGGGACACGCTCGAACTCGTCGGGCTCGCCGCCCACTCCGGGCAAGCGGTGTACCGCCTGTCCGGTGGCATGCGGCAGCGGGTCGCGCTGGCGCGCGCGCTCGTGCTGCGGCCACGCGTGCTCCTCATGGACGAACCGTTCGCGGCCCTCGACGCCCAGCAGCGCGGCATCCTCCAGCAGGAGACGCTGCGGGTCTGGCAGGAGACCGGCCAGACGATCGTCTTCGTCACCCACAGCCTGGAGGAGTCGCTCATCCTGGCCGACCGGGTGGTCCTGCTCGACCCGCACCCCGGGCGGGTCGCGATGGTCATGGACGTCGACCTCGCGCGGCCACGCGACGTCACGTCGGCCCGCTTCAACGACCTCCGGCGTGAACTCGACGACCGCTTGCACGCCGGAGCGCCGGCGTTGGCGGGGGTGCAGTGATGGCGGACCTCCCACTCTCCCTGGCCGTCGGCCCCTACGACCGCACCCGGGCCCTGCTCGACGGACGCGTCCGCCCCGAGGGGGTGGATCTGCGGGCCATCGGCCTCCACCCCGCCGAGACGTTCCTGCGCATGTGCAACGGCGTGGAGTTCGACGCGGCCGAGATGAGCCTGGGGGCGTACGCGATCGGTCTCGCCCGCGACGACGACCGCTTCGCGGCGATCCCCGTGTTCCCGTCGCGGGCGTTCCGGCACCGCGACGTCTACGTCTCGGCGAAGGTCGGCGCCCGCGACGCCGACGCGCTGCGCGGCACGCGCGTCGGGGTCCACCGGCTGCACATGACGGCGACCATCTGGCAACGCGGCATCCTGCAGGACGAACTCGGCCTGGCCCAGTCCGAGGTCACGTGGGTGCAGGCGGGCGTCCACCGCGCCGGCGTGGTGCCCGGGCGGATCCGCCTGCGGGTGCCCGACGACGTGACCGTCGAGACGGAACCGTCCCGGTCGATCGACGAGATGCTGCGGGACGGCGAACTGTCCGCCGCGCTGCTCTCGCACCCGCCGCACAGCTTCACGACCGGGGACCCGCTGGTGGAGCGGATGTTCCCCGACGCGCAGACGACGGAGACGGCGTACTTCGAACGAACGCGCATCTACCCGATCATGCACGTCGTCGTGGTGCGTCGTGACCTGCTCGAACGTGAACCCTGGCTGGGGTCGACGCTCACGAAGGCGTTCAGCAGCGCCAAACTGCTCGGCCGGCAGGACTCGGCCAACGCGGGCTACTCGCCCCACATGATGCCGTTCTTCGACCTGCACCAGGAGCGGGAACAGGCCCTGTTCGGCGGGGACTTCTACCCCTACGGACTCGACGCCAACCGCCACGTCGTCGAGGCGTTCCTGCGTCACTGCGGCGACCAGCGCCTGCTCGAACGCCCGCTGACCGTCGAGGAACTGTTCCCCGTCGACGTGATGGTGAGCGGTGAGCTCGACGCGGTCGCCGACCCGGGTGCGACGCCCGGCAGTGACGAGCCCGGTCCCGGGGAACGACCGGGCGAGACGTGGAGGTGGGACTGACATGGCCGACCCCCGTCCCTGGCGCGGGCTCGTCGCGCCCGAGGTGCTCGAGGTGTTCGCGTCGGCCGGGTACGGCCGCCGGTGCGGGACCACCGGCCGGGCCGCGCTCGTGGTCATCGACGTCAACCACGGCTTCCTCGGCGATGCACCCGAGGACACGCTCACCTCGATCACCCGCTTCCGCAACAGTTGCGGGCCCGCCGGGTGGGAGGTGCTCGACACGGTCCTCGGTCTGCTCGATGCCGCCCGCGGTCACGACGTGCCCGTGGTGTTCACGACGGGCCGCGACGACGACCGCGAGATCCAGGCGGCGACGTGGGCGCACAAGTCCGCGCGGGTGCTGGAGGAGTACGACACCGGGATCCGGCCCTACAGCAACTCGCTGCCCGCCGCGTTCGCGGTGCGTGCGGACGAACCCGTGGTCCGCAAGTCACACGCCAGTGCCTTCTTCGGGACCCGGCTCGACATCCACCTGCGCTCACTGGGCGTCGAACAACTCGTCGTCTGCGGGACGGCGACCAGCGGATGCGTCCGTGCCTCGGTCGTCGACGCGTTCTCGCTCGGGTACCGCGTCGCGGTCGTGGGCGACGCCTGTTTCGACCGTTCCGACCTGTCGCACGCGGTCAACCTGTTCGACATGGACCAGAAGTACGCGGACGTCATCGCGTCCGACGAGGCAGTTGCCTTCCTCGCGGGCGCGGTCGGCGCGACGGTTCCGGCGTGAGGACCACCGACGCTCGGCGACGCGCTGCCGAGCATCCGGAGTGGAACCTGTTCGTCGCGCTCGCCGAGGACGGCGGCGACGAGCGGTTCTGCGTCGCCGTCAAGGACGTCATCGACGTCGCAGGCGTTCCCACGACCTCGGGAACCTCGGCGCTGCCGCCGTCCACCCCGGAGCGGGACGCGCCCGTGGTCGCGGCGGTGCGGGCCCACGGTGGCGGCATCGTCGGGAAGACCAACCTGCACGAGTGGGCGATCGGGCTCACCAGCATCAACCCGTCGTTCGGGACGGTGGCGAACCCTCGCCACCCCGGTCTGATCGCCGGCGGTTCGTCCGGTGGATCGGCGGCAGCGGTCGCGGCCGGGCTCTGCGACTGGGCCCTCGGTACCGACACCGGTGGATCCATCCGCGTGCCGGCGGCCGCCTGCGGTGTGGTCGGCCTCAAGCCGACGTACGGCCTGCTCAGCAACGACGGCGTCGTGCAGGTCAGCGAGAGTCTCGACACCGTCGGGCCACTCGGGGCGACGGTGAGCGTCGTCGCCGATGCGCTCGCCGTGCTCGCAGGCCCGGAGACTGCGGTCCACGAAGCCCCACCGGTCTTCGTGCGGGTCCCGGACGGGTGGCTCGGCGAACTCGCCCCCGGTGTCGCCGCCGTGTGGCACGCGTGCACCGCGGATCTCGCCGTCGTCGACCTGCCCGATCGGCTGTCGATCGTCGACGCGGCGTGGGTGGTCCTCGCCTACGAGGCGCACCGTTTCCACCGGCGCCGGTTGCGGGACACGCCCGGGGTGTTCAGTCCCGACGTGCGGGCGGTGCTCGACGCCGGGGCGGAACTGACCGAGGTCGCCTACGACCGGGCGCGCGACGATCTGGCCGTCGCGGCCGCAGCGTGCGACGCCGCCCTGGGCGACGACCGGGTGCTCGTGGCGCCGGCAACGGCGGCGGCCGTTCCGACGGTCACGTCGACGGCGAGCCGCGAGGCGCTGACTCGTTTCACCCGACCGTTCAACGGAACGGGCCAACCCACACTGTGCCTGCCCGTCCGCAGCGCCGCCCCGCCTGCCGCGCTGCAACTCGTCGCGCCCCGCGGGCGCGACCACTGGCTCGTCCGCGCCGCCCTCGTCGCCGAGGCGGCGTGGTCGGCACCTTCTGACGAATCCGAGGAGAGAGATGCAGTTCGAGCTCGAGCATGAGGGCACGACGACCGCGGTCGAGATCCCGATCGGACGTCTGCTCATCGCGGGTTTCACCGCGCGCGACCGGGCGGCGGTGCTCGCCCACGTCGAGGAGGTGAAGCACCTCGGCGTGCAGTTGCCCGACCGCATCCCGGCGCTCTACCCGAGCATCGCGTCGCGACTGACCCAGGCGACCACGATCCAGGTCCCGACTCCCGCGACGTCCGGTGAGGCCGAAGTCGTGTTCGTGCGATGGGGTGACCGGATGCTGGTCGTCCTCGGATCGGACCACACCGAACGATCCAGTGAGGGCGTCGCCCTGGTTCCGAGCAAGAGCGTCTGCGACAAGCCGGTCTCGCGCGCCGCATGGGATCTCGCCGACGTCGACGCGCACCTCGAGCGGCTGCTGTTGCACTGCGAGGTCCTGGTCGACGGCGTGTGGACGGCTTACCAGTCCGGCGAGGTCGGCGAGTTCATGCCGTTGCACGAACTGGTGCAGGAGACATCGATCCGCGCCGGTTGGCGCCCGGGCGACGTGCTGATGTGCGGCACGCTCCCCACCGCCGGGGGCGGACTCCGGTACGCGTCCGCGTACCGGATGTCCCTGCACGACCCGGTCCTCGGCCGCACGCTCTCGCTCGACTACGCCGTCGAGGTCATCGCGGTCGACACCGAGGACCTCCCGGACGAGGCGGGAGCGCTCGTTGGCCAGGCCTGAGCTGGAGTACGACGGCGACCTCCGGGGTCCCGGCCCGGCCTGGACCGACCTCCCCGGTGTGGTCGGCCTCAGCGAGCGGGTTCTCAGCCGCGATCCCGCCACGGGCGCGTACTCCCGGCTGCTGCGTTTCGCCCCGGGGGGCGACGCGACCGCGATGGGCGTCCAGGAGCACGACTTCTGGGAGGAGGCCTTCATCGTCGAGGGCACCATCCACGACGTGGTGCTGGACCGGACCTTCCCGGCCGGCGCCTACACCTGCCGTCCGCCGGGCATGGTCCACGGCCCGTGGATCTCGCCCGGTGGCGCGCTGATCTTCGAGGTGCGGGGCGCGCCGGGCGTCACCGCCTGAGAGCACCACGCTTCACCGCGGCTGCAGGGGGTACAACCGCACACGTGATCGCCGCGCTCCGTGACCGGGCCACGACCGGTGTCGCGCGGTGGCGCGCCACCGGCGCGGCGCGGGTGTACGGCCGCGCGCGGCACTACAACCTCGTCGCGCACGTGCTCGCCCTCGGCGCCCAGCAGGTGCTGTGCACCGCGCCGTTGGTCGTCGCCGTCTCTGCGGTCGTCCAACGCGTCACCCACCACGGCATGGGGCGCCTGCTCTCGACCCTGTTCGGCCTCGACCAGGACGCCGCGTCGTCGGTCGACCGGCTGTTCTCCGGCTCGCAGCGGGTCAGCATGACCGAACTGGTGATCGGACTGGTCGTCGCGCTGGCGTTCGGCACCGGAGTCGCTGCGACCCAGCAGCGCGGGTTCGAACTGCTGTGGGGCCTCCCGCGCGCCGACGGCATCCAGATCTGGCTGCGGCAGGCGGCCTGGGGTGTCGCGCTCGCCGCGTACGTCACGGCCATGGTGATGACGGGGCGCCTGGGCCGCTGGGTGGGCCACCCGATCGCGCTCGACAGCTGGACCGCCGCGCTGCTGCAGGGGTTCGTCACCGCCGCGTTCTACTGGTGGGGCCAGCGGATCCTGCTCGACGGCCGGGTCTCCTACCGCCGGCTGCTGCCCGGTGCCCTGTGCGTCGGCGTCGGCATCGTCCTGCTGACGCGGCTCTCACCGCTGATCCTGTCGCAGCAGATCACCGAGGAGGTCGCGGACTACGGGCTGATCGGCGCCGTGTTCGTGCTGTCGGTGTGGCTCATGGTGCTCAGCGCGGTGCTCATGGGTGGCGTCCTCGCCGGCGTGCTCATCGTGCGCCGGGGCGAGGCGATGAAGCCCGTGGCGCAGCGGGCACCCGACGGCGACGACGGCGAGCACGTGGCGCTGACCGAGCCTGCGGCAGCGCCGCCCGCCTGACCACGTCGGGGGTCGTGGCCAGGCCCGGGACCGCTCGAATCGTGAGCGGCCGACGGCGAGGGGCGGTGCTA
>JAOTRH010193857.1:0-11517 GCA_034768845.1 Heliamphora exappendiculata
TAATATGACCTAAGCGTAAGTGCCAAAGAAACGTTTGGTTCATTAAAGAAGGAAACTTTCTCTTATATGGTAATATATATGTATTATTCGTTTTAGTTAGTTACAGTGTTGGAGAGATTAGAGTAATAATATAAAGATTATCCACCAATCTACCAGAACAGATAAGCCGTTTATTATCCTTAATAACCACAGAGTTATTAAAATAAAAAAAATATCCGTCTTTAGCGAATCTAGAAACGGAAACTAAGTTCCTTCTAATGGCAGGTACATAAAGCCAATTTCTCAATATTAAAACCCGATCTCTACCAAAACTGAGAGTGACATATCCTACTGCAACTGCTGTTACCTTTGTATTATTACCCATATGCAGGTAAATCTTCCCATCACTAAGTTGTCAAATTTTTTAGAACCCCTGCAATGAATTGCAGACATGATTAGTGGCTCCCGTATCTACACACCAGGTACAGGTAGATAACACCGCTAAACATATTTCCACAACCAGTGAATAAAAATTACCGTGTTTGTTCTGCCTTCTGAAAAATATTGGACATAACTTTTTCCAGTGGCAGGTTTACTTGCAGTGAAAACATCTGCCTTTTGGATTTTTCACATCAGTCCGTGGCCCACTAACTACCCTAGAAATTGTGTTTTCTTATTTTTGAACCTTTTTCTTCTTCATGCCTTTCGGCCCCTTGGAAGAACCTTTTCTAAAACAGACACATTTTCTACTATTGAAGGAATACCATTTGTAGTTAAAGCCATATCCAATTTACATTTTCAGCCAACAAAATTTGGTCCTATAAGTTAGTTTTCTTTGAGTATTGAAGCGAGTGGGTTGAAATCCATTTTAATTCTGAGAATCACATAATTAAAAAATCGTTAATTATGATGAGCAAAACTTTGAATTCATTTTAATTTGGTTCCCTCTACCATTTTAAAATTAATTCGTCAGCAGCCTGGTTACTTGAGAATAGCATGCCATGATGGGTGAACGTCTACTATTCTTCATCAGGCCAGACATGTCAATTTTATTTAATTTTACTATCTAGGCAATTGACCATATCAAGTAAAATTAAATAGCTGACATAGGTTCGGTCCAGTATATAATAGCAGTGACTCAGAAGAAGATGATACTATTATATACAGTTAAATGTTAACCATCTCATAATCCCAAATTAATTGCTTCGCAATGAACCTTTCAGATGGAGAAGTGATCCATACTAATAATTATCCAGAATTATCCTTAAAGGAGGTTTGTACTGGCGATACCACAATTATTCTGTCTGATGGGAAGGAATGCCTTATTACCAACACGCAGTGTTTAATTGCATCGCCTACAAACTGGCTCGGTATCCAGTTCTGCCGGGATCCTGTCAAAAGACTCCTAAGATTCAACTTGGTCAAATTGGGGTGTCTATATCGACTTTATTCTCTCTCGATGCAAGAGAAATCTTATTCCAAGAAGAGAATGATCTGCGAAAAATAGAAGAAGTGGAACAAGAATTTATGGATATCGAAGATGATGAAGAGGAGGATGTGCCAAAATGGCACCCAATTTGTAAGACCCCGGTCTGAACCCTAGTAGTAACCACTTAGACTGTAACAACTCGGCCCGGATCCTAGTTGTAACAGCTCGGACTATAACTACCCATGGAGAGATTTAACCCAAACCCTAGTATTGACGACAGATAGACGATGAGAACTTAGGTCGCTACATGAATAGAAGAAACCCTAAGTAACCCAAAACCCTAATTTTGACCCTAAGTAACCCAAAATCCTAAGGCAAGGTCCTAGCACTTAGGAAAGTCTCATAATATCTTAAATTAAGTAAATAACATAAAATATTAAATTAAAAATCAAACATTCCCATAATTAAGGTAAATGACCATTTTGCCCATAGTACAGCAAAAAGTCTTAAAAATCTAAAATTTGACACATGGACACCCAAAATCTGATATTTATATACAATTATTTAATCAAATATAAAATAACAACAAAAATGACCAAATTACCCTTGCATGGCTGGCCACCTAGGAATTTGTGCCCAAAAAGCTACTTTTTACCTTTTTAAGCTTAAAAATGAAAAAAAGATGTATAAATTAAGCATTATTTTGATCCAATACTTTTTATACAAGTAATATATATACTAGTATAATAATATAACTCAACAAAAGTAAACAAATAATTATTTAAAATTTCTACACAATAAATCAGTCAAAAAGCTAATTCTAGTCAAACTAGCTTAATTTAGCTTAAAAGCCTATACTTATTTATTTAATTTCTATCAAAATATGATAAATCATGGAAAGACTAAATAAATTATAAATATATTAATATAATAGGTTTTAGTAGGTTTAGGTACATAAAATTAATATTTTATGTATTTATATTCACAAAAATGTACCAAAATACAATTTAACGCCCTAATTAAATACAAAATCAGCTTTTTAGTTCCCCAAACAGCCCTAGCCGAATTCCCTTGCTGCCATGGTTAGAATATGTCTATCTAAAATAACCTCCACCTCTCATGCAACTAATAGGAATTTATAAAAATTCAAATTTAAAACTAATTACAATAATTAATCTCCATTATAATTTCTATTATACAAACACACCTTAAACACTCTTCCCCTTCACACATTCAGCTGAGAGAAATGAGAGAGGGTTATCCAAAATTTCTCTAAGTATCTACAAAGAAGAAGGAGAGAAAAAGAAAGAAGGAAAAAAGGCTCAAGGGAGGTACAATAAAGCTAAGTCTTACTCTCCTTCACCCATTTGAGCATCAAAAGAGATAAGAAACGCCTTAAATATTTTGATATTCTCCCCCAAGATATCCCTCAATCCATCTCTATAACAAATCCTAAGAAAATAAAACAAAGAACGAGTCAAAAAGACGTCATAGGAGTAGAACATGGGCTGTTTGTCTTTAACTTTTATGGCTTGTGTGTATTTTGGAATTTTAGTTTATATGATTTTATAACATGCATGCAAAGAAAACATGTCAAAAATGTACACAACATAAGCTAAGCAACCAAAACCCTAAGTAGCCTGATTTTCTGGACTTACTTACTTTCTACCACAAACTTTAAATCATCATAACTAAATGTAAAAAAATGGTCTTAAATTTAATTTTGTGTCCTGATCTAGATGTTTGAGTTATCTTTCATAAAAAAATTGGTTTGAAGTGATTTCGTAAGGTAGAACTCCAGATATCTCATTTTTTTCAAAGAGTGTCAGATCTTGATCACCCTGAGTTGCAGACCTAAACACCTTAAGTTAAAGTGAGAACCGAGCTTATGCCCAAACACAAAACTTGTAGAGGACATATCTATCTTTCTTTCCACCAAAAAGGAGCCAAATATAAGTAGTTTTGATAGGTCAAAATTCTTTCCAAAGTTAGTGTTGAGGTTCAATGACTGGCAGACCTCTCTGTCACACATTTTTCTGAGACCTAAAACCTAACTTTTTAAAATCTAAATTCAAAAGTGGTAGAAATAAAAAATGTAACTAACCTATTAAACTATATACTGACCAAAAATAAACCCAAAATACCATCGGATGATACCCCAAAAGTATTAAGCATTCTCTATTAAAAACACACTCAGCAGACCATTTTTAGGCTAACTGAACCCTTTTTATAAATTGGCCAAAATCTCAAACTTTGCCAAGTAACTTGCCCTAAATCAAAACATGAAACGTGTAGGGGACAGTTTAAGCTAAAACTCCAGAAAACATTAGAGCCATATCCCTTGAATTGGTACCCCAAAACAGTGGCAAATAGAAGCTCAATTCCTATATATTTCTCTATAAATTGCTGGACCATTTTTACTTAAATAAAATTAATGACCCCCGTACCTTAGGATCTAGTATTAGTGATAAACATGAAAGTTGTAGAAAATATTTTTATCTAATTGGTGCTAAAATTTTAGAAACTAAATAAATGTCTAAGTGCTTCGAAACACTGTCGCAACCTTAAAACTAGCAATTAAAACTTGTACCTAAAATTGGTTAAGTGTTTGAATGGTGTGTTGCTTATGAGACTTGAGTATGTAAACCTTATATGAACTTTGTAAGTAACTAGTGTATGAAAATGATGCTTTTGATGAGATGAACTCATGCCAATTGTTTGAGTCTATGTTGCTAAGTTGTGGTTATGTTACACATGCTTGTACTTAATTTTTTAGCAAGTTGTACTATATGCCATGTCATGTTTATATATACAATGCAACGATTAATTGTACACGAGAGGCATATTGCACGTCATGGGTATTTCTCCATTTCATCTTGGGTTATCAGAGTCCCCTTCGTATCTTTCGATTGAGTTGGGTGACATAAAAGTCAATTATTCAGTGGTTGTGGATCCAGGGCATCCTTGGTTGCCAGATGTGATATTGAATTGGAGGTTTTTATTATAAAAGGGAGATTTAGGCACCATGGGATCGTCACTAGCTTTAATTAGACTTTGGGTTGACGCTTAACAAGCATCCTAGTACTTAATGTGGGATCGGCTGGTCCGGATAAGGATGGATAAAACTGGTTGGCTCCCCCCCACGCCGTTGTCATTGAGTAAAACGGTTGAGGGATGTAGCCAAGGCGAGCTTTTACCTTTCGCAACGAGGCTAGAATAGGTTAAGTGATCAATACACCATCAAGTCTACTCTGTAATTCCCAGCGTGGAATTCATGATATTGTTCTAGAAGTACTTGGGGTTGGGCATTTACATTTTATTCATCTGCATCACGCACTCACGCTCCTGTTCTTATATGTGCTCATCTTGTTGAAAATGATAGTTTGTCTATATTTCTGTTCCCTTAACTTTGCATTGGGTGTTATACGATATGTATTGTAAAATATCATATCGTTAGTTTGTTAGACGATTTATAGAAGTTGCTTCTGGGCTCTGGCTCATGGCATTTATGCCACAGGTGAAGAAGAAGAACAGTTTAAGGAAGGCGCGCTTGTTGAGGAAGGAGACTTTGAAGAAGGGGGAGTGTGGCAGGAGCAGGATAATCCCAACGCTGCAGTTTGAAGACGTAGACTATTTACTTTTGATCTTTTGTTCAGTTTTTCACAGACATAATGTAACTTTTGTTAAGTTTTCTGGATGACTGTACTTATTAAGTATTTTGAATAATCTCTGAACCGTTAATGATGTAATAGTTACCTTAAATATTTATAAACATTCGGCTAGAATATGTCCCGTATTTTATTGTTACCTATGTCCTGACATGCCCGGGAAACGGGGTGTCACAGTTGGTATCAAAGCTTAGGTTTGGTGAACCTTCAAGCCTTGGGAAATGGGAGATCGCGAGTTCTGTAACGTAAAAACTCTGTAGAATGTCTACACTATTAGGTTATCACGTATAATTTTAACAACTTAAAAATTTTTACCTTAGAATTTTCTTTATCTTTTTTTCTTTAGGATAGCATCCGACGCAGAATTGGCTGGGGAACCGTGGGCAGCATCGGAACCAGAGGACTCAGACCCTGAGGAAGAGCCCGCTGAAGAGCAAGACCCGGTAGACATGTTTTCGTTAGCAGGGATGTTTCCGAACGAGTGGCCAGTGTAAGAAGAGGAAGAGGTTGAGGAAGTAGGAGCAAACGAGGAACCCGATGTAGTAGGGGACGAGGCGAACTTTGAAGCAGACGATGAGGAGGAAATTGAGGATGATGAGAATGAGGATCGAGCCATCACCTTCTTTTATGATCCACTAGAGGTGCCACCACCCGAATCAGAGGACGACAAGGAGACAGATGCAACAACCTACTGGAGCCGCCAAAACTATTCCAAGGACTACCGTATTGGCGAGTGAGTTTATGCCCGAGTATTCCCGAAAAGGGCAAAGAGGTGGAGGAAGTCAAAATATTTCCCTCGATTTATAGGTCCGTTAAAGGTTCTAGGAAAACACGACAAAATAGTATACTGAGTGGAAGTACAGCCAGGGTTTAAGGAGCGACTCGAAGATTTGGTAAAGACCTGATGGCTGCATATGACAATACCGAGAGATAAATGAGGGATCGTTGACCCACGCAGCTCAGATATCAACTTTGGTTATCCGAAGACTTATGAAGAGGTACCGGTGGCCATCACAGATAGAGCTTGTAGAGGGCTAGGGAACATTTAGTACGTGGAGATCCAGTGGCATTACTATGGCATTTACGAAGCAACTTGGGAACACGAGACAACTGTTTGTCACTTTTATCCGCATTTGTTTGTTTAGGCTTTAGTACGCTAGGCACTGTACTTTCTCTCTTGTTTGAAGCTTGTGTCTATGCTATATGAACTTTTTGAAAACCTTGTACCAATTACGTATTGAATAAAATGCAAGTGTCACGCTCCAAAATTCAGGGTCACATGAAAATCCACCAAACACCAATTTTATGAAAAATATAGGTTTTCATACATTTAAATTCGCTTGTTGAAACCAATGGAATACCCAAAAATGTATCTCTCATAAACAGAAGACATACAGTTCCAACATGTATACAATATATCGCCTTATGGCGTACAAAACCATCCTTCAAGAACAGGCATACCAAAAAGGGAAAACTACTAAAAGTCTTCTGCCACAGCGAGCATCACTAGAGCTACTCCTCATGCACATCATCACTTGAAAATGGTTTTACAGAATATCTCACCTGTGAGTCGAAACCCAATAGAAACAGATTAAAGCTGTAAAGCATGAATTATGCAATCATATAGGGTGGGAGCTAAACACAACCACCGAATCGAAAATAATTTTCCACAAATCCCAAGTTTTCCCATCAGACTACACAAGTCTCCCAAAATGGTTTTATTTCATAAAATACATATTTTCATCCTTCAAACTAGGTATTGCAACAAATGCAAATGATCAACCACAGTTAAGAAAAAATAGTAATCAAAACATTGTTTCCTCGCAGAATGTACCATTGTAGAAAAGAAGAATATGATCCTATGTACCGACTCCATCACAAGGTGATAGAGGTAGCAACTATAGACTCCTATCCATTACCTAGGCCCAGAATCACTCACGACCTGCTAGGTAATGACAAGTTCTACACGAACCACCACAACGTAGCCACTCAATTTTTGGGCGACAACCTGAGTGAACTGAGCACCCAACCATCTCAATTTACGGTGACTAACCCGAAGGACCTGAGTACCTACGCTGCGCACATTTTTGGACTTACACCGAAGGCAGCTCGTGCCAAATACCCATCATCCCGGTACATCTAGATAATTTTATAAAAATCAAACCGTAGCTCAACTATGAAAATATTTCACAAATATACATTATACATGTATAAACAGACCCATCAATCAACATGGAGATCAACAAAACCTTTCTAAAATGTTTTCCAGAACAACAGTTATCCAACACATGTATAAACAAGAGATCCAATCCACGAACCATGGAGATCAAGCAAAATATTTTCAAAATATTTTTCTCTGTTTTCAACAAAACGTTTAAAAACTTGAGACTCAACCCCAAGGGTTAGTTCCAAACCTTCAAAACATGATTTGTCAAAAATTTTCACAAAACTACCATTTCCATCGTTTTGAAGAACACCCTTTAAAAACCCAACACTCACTAGTCATATGATGTAATAAACCAAGAAAAGCGTAAAATATGCTTTTTATCCGAAATAAGGTTTAAACATTACACATGATATATAAGCATTTCAATCGGAAAAAAAACATACAATTGCATGTAGCGTAACTGGCAAACCGTCACTATCACATCCCAACATCCAAGTCACGTGAAATAGCCACAAACAAACTCCCAAGGAACAAGAAATTTGATACAAAGTTCCACAAAGTATGAAAATAACCTTTCCCAAACATTTGGCCAAAAACATATGAAAAATGATTTGAAAATCTTGACATACCTTCACCATTTTGATCATAACTTTCTATACAAACATAATTTTAATGTGAGAGAGGTTCCTTTGGAAAGTGGACTTTCGAGGCTTCTTTTTGAGTACAAGAACAACCAAATTCCGAGTTCGGATGAGGGAGATAACATCAAAACAAAACGGCCATGTGTAGTCAGTTCGCTTGAGCGGACATCGGGCGCTCGAGCGAGCTACCACCCGAGAAAAACCTAAAAATTTCTATTCTTGGTGTTCTAAGCTCCCAAACTCTCAAACACTCATTAACCATCATCTCAACCACAAAATAAAGCCTCCAAACACCTTTTTAACACCCTAGGATATACCCAAACCCAAAACTACCACAGGACCTCGAAAGGAACATTTCAAAACCCGATTTCATCTAACCGAAATCAACACAAACGCCTTTTTAAACCAAAACCCCTATTTAACGAAACATACATCGATTGTCTATGAATTTTTAACTAGTCAAAATACCTATAATTGCACGTAATACCCTTAAACAGCAGTAGAGTCTAGAATCATACCTCGTTGAGCTAAAAGCTCGATGTCTCGATCCACGTGCAAAAAATAAACTTTGTTGGAATAAAATTATGTCTGGATGAAAGTGTAGACCACGATGCCGATACTAAGAATCTGCTGTCTGATCGTTGAAAACTAAACCCTGGGCCCTGGAGAAGTTAGAGAGAAGGCAGAGAGAAAAAGGAGGAAACTTAGGAGTTATGTTTTAAAAATGTATTTTGAAAATATTTAACTCCAGATATTTATAGATCTGTAAAATATCTTTTTTTTTAAATTTTTGAAATTCGCACCATAACTTTTCGCAGCCCCCGGGACCATCCCCACAAAATCTCTGAACCCGAACATGCATAAAAACCACACATTTGTAGAATCTCGTGCCAGGCCTCCACTGCTCGAGCGCCCAAGCACCGCTCAAGCTGACTCCTATCGACATACTCCTCTGCCATACCATCGTTCGAGCGAACAACCACCGCTCGAGCGGTCACCATCCAGATCAACTCTCAGCCACCAGCCCGCTTGAACGCACACCCACTGCTCGAGTGGTCAACGTTGGGAGAAAAACTGAACAGAAGAAGCAAGATCAAACTTAAATTTTTACTCCTGTCAGCACTTAGATCATTTCACAAAAAAGAAATGGGTCAGGGTCTCACAAATCTCCCCCTCTTAAAGAAATTTCATCCCCGAAATTCAACACTGCAACAACACTGCAACTCAAGCCAAATTGTAATAACTCAAACTCAAGATACAAATAAAAAAAGAAAGAACATCTCGAAAGAAATGAAATCTCGAACCTAAGTTCAGTAAGAGGAACCGGCCCGACCGTTTAACCTTTGAAGCCCGAGACCCGGGAAAGAGGGAGAAACATGCAAGCATGTATTAAAACCCTAATGTTGAGGAGAAGAATTCAAAATTTTAAGTTCAAGTCATTTAAGACGAGAGTTACAGTGTATTTTTTTACACTGCAGTGTTGAAAATTCAGGTATTTTTTATTTAAGAAATTCAACACTGCAATATGAAAATACCTGAATTTTCTCCTACAATTAAATAAAAAAATTTATTTTGATATATATACATGTATAATTATATATATATATACACTCAAGTAGCTAGACCTAGGAAAGTGTGCCAAACTGGTGAGCAAGTTTCACAAACTCAAGTTAAGTTTAAAATAACTAAACTTAGTTAACCGATGGTTAAGGAAACTTCCTAGGAAGCTTCCTACTTGAATTTTTCCTATAAAAAGGGACCCAAACCACCTCATTTTCCCTTGAAATTTCGTGCATAGTGAGGAGAAGAGAGATGGAGTGATAGAAAAACAAAGAAGAAGGAAGAAGAAGAAAGAAGAAGAAGAAAGAAATTTTGGTGGAATCCATGGATGCTAAAGCTAAGTCCTTGAGCCAAATCATCAAAGAGTGATCTATATAAGGTAAGCAAGACTCTAACACATCTGATTTTACACCTAGCAAACATCTCTTTCATCATTTGAGAACATCAATTAAAGATCAAGAATCGAATATGAATCGAAAAGGCGTCATGATGAGATTTTAGGATTGTTTTGGTGTGGTTGTTGTATCTTGAAGTTTTCATGAGATTTTCTAATGGATCCATGGCATGAAAAGGTTCTAAAATTGTCATATTTGAGTGTAGAAAATATGGATGTAAAGAAAATCGACCAACCATTAACGCACATGATGCTAGGAGAGTAGATCTAAACATGGCCTGCAATTTGAGCCTTTCAACCTTTCCGCCTTGAGATTTGAAATATTATAACTCAATGTACAAAATTGATATAAACATGATTTTTATGTTTAGAACTATATTTTGTGTTATCTTTCATCCAAAATTGTTTTGAACTCATTTGAGTAAGTATAACTCGAGATATTGCAATTATACCAAAGTGTGTTGGTTTCAGACCAATCAACACTGCAGACCTAAAATCCCTAGTTTAACATGAGATCCGAGTTTTGGTCAAAAATTAAAAGTTGTAGATAACATGTATATCTATCTACCCACCAAAAATGAACACAAAATATTGAGTCTTGATAGATCAAAACCCCTTTCAAAGTCTCTATTGAGTTTCAGCCCTCAAGGGACACTTCTGTCACATATTTTTGTGTAGCCTAAAACCCCTATTTTGAATTACCTATTTCAAAAGTAGTATACATGAACATTGTAGATAACATATTAAAGTACTCTCTGCCCAAATATCAGACCTTAAAGCCTCGGGATAATACCCTATAAACCATTTCAAACCCTCTGTCCAAAAATTGGCTCTTCTGAGTTTTGGCGGCTGACAGAACCTACTTTTTAAAATGGCCAAAAAGTCTAACTTGTTTCAAACAACTACCATTAGCTGTAAACATAAAACTTGTTGGGGACATGTTGATCTAGAACATACTAAAAAATGGGCTCATTTGGACTTAATTGGATACTAGAAAATTGAGAGAAACAGAAGCATAATTTTGGGTAAAATCTAGATAAAGTGCTGAACCATTTTTACTCGGGATGAAATGTTCACCCTTTTGCCTTCGGATTTGGTCTTGGTGTTAAACATGAGAGTTGTAAGAAATATTTTTATCTAAATGGTGTTTAAAAATTATAATTCGATTACAAGTCTAAGTACCTCAAAATGCTGCAGTACTTTGAAATTTAACAATTTGGAAGAGAATAACAAATGGTTAAATAAAATCCTTAATCAAGTGAAGGATTAGGCAAGCGCGTAGTACCTCTTAAATCTAAAAAGAAAGTAACCACAGTCCCAAAAATTAAGAAAATATTCCACGATTAGAATCATTTTTGTTTCACCCTAAAGGGGGAGGATACTGTGATTAACGGTCGAGACGTGTTTTGGCTAGTTAGGCTCGAAGGTTGTAGAACCTGGGAGTCCTGCTTAGCCTGCAAGGGGGAGGCCAAGTTCATACGCATATTATACAAGGTGAGAGTGCTTAGCCATTGTCTTGAACTTAAGTCATCTAAATGATGCATAAAAATACTTTGAAGCGCATGTTTTGAACTATGGCCAGTTTTGATGATTACATGAACCTGTTATTTTCAAATGTCATGATGTCTTTAATTCAAGTGTGCTATCTATGCTATTTTGAGCTAGCATGATGTTATTAT
>JAOTRH010193868.1:0-11517 GCA_034768845.1 Heliamphora exappendiculata
AGTTGCAGTGATTGAGTCTTACAGAAATTTTGTAAGGTACAGGGCTAAAAGAACTTTTAGTGAATATGAACTCTTAATCAAAAAGAGTTTCGTTACGGCTATAAAAGCCGTGACATTTATGCATTTATTTTTTTTTATTATTTAAATGCGTAGATGTTTATTTAGTTAATTCGGTTCATTGGATTTTAATTTTTTTTGGTAATAAAAAAATAAAATCAAGTCTTATTTAATTATAATTAATTTTTTTTAAAACAGAAAATTTTAGGTATTTTATTTGTTATAAAATAACATGTTTAAAAATAATTTTTAAAAAATAAGAAATCTTGAATTAACGTGGAAATTAATATCGATTTTTGAATTAATTAAAAAATATTATTTTTAATAAAAATTTTTTTTTCCAAAAAAATTTGTAAGTAGATAATAAAATTAAATTCTTGTTTTTAATTTAAATTTTTTTAAATAATTAAAATTTGGGATTTTTTATTTTTTATACATTAAATACGAAAAGATAGTTTGAAAAATCGAAATCCTTTAAAAACGTGTGATTTTTCAAAATTAATAAATTTATTTTAATTAAATATTTTTTTATAACCCTCAAAATTCTTAAAAACTAAGTGGGAGACAGAATTATTCACAGATAAATTTTGCTATCTCCATCACTAATTCTTAGGTGATGTAATTAATTTTGTATGTTGGCATTTGGACCTTTCTCCCCATCGAACAAAATTAATTATGGAATCACCAGTACAAACTTCCTTTTGAGATAATTCTGGATAATCAGTAGTGTGAATCATTTCTCCATCTGAAGGATTTATTACGAAGTGATTGATTCGGGATTAAGTGATGGTTAACACTTGGCTAAAAATAATGGTATCATCTCTATCTGAGTAACTGCTATTATTTATATGATCGAATTTACGTCAGCCAATTAATTTTATTTGGGATGGTCTGTTGTCTAGATAATAAAATTAATAGGATTTGGCCTGTTTGGACAAATGTTGAATAGTAAACGACCTTCCCATCGAGACATGCTATTCACGGTGTACTGGGCTGCTTGCAATTTTTTTTAAATGGTAGAAGGAACTAATTTTAAAATAAAATTAAAAATTATTGCTTATCTTAATTAATGTTTTTATTATGTGATTCTTAAGATAAAATGGCTTTCTATTCTTTCACGATAATTCACAAGGAAACAAACTTACGTGAATGAATTATGTTGAGTGGAGAAGAAACTTGGATATTGTTTTAACTACTGAGAATTATAAGTTTGTGTTAACTGAGATTTGTCCACCAGTACTTGATGGGGGGCGACCGAACAAGAAACCCGAGCTTACCAGAAGTGGTAAAAGGCTGACCAGATGGATTGCTGTTACATTTTTGCTTTTATGTCAAATGTATTGCAGCATCAGCATTTGTCTATGCCTAGTGCCTAAGACATGATAATGAATCTCAAAGAAATGTTTAGGGATCAAAATCGTGCCGCTAGGTAGATGGTCATAAGAATATTTGATGAACACAAATATGGTTGAAGGCACCCAATTAGGGATCATGTTCTGAACATGATCACTATTCTGAATGAACTAGAGATCCTAGGAGCTGAGATTTACGAGGAAATCCAGGTTGATATCATACTGCAGCCGTTGCCTGATAGCTTTAAGCAGTTCTGCCTGAACTATACAATTAACAAACTCAATTTTTTCCTGACAGAACTACTTAAAGAGCTTCAAGCAGCTGGGGGTGTTCTTAGGAGACTAGGTAATGTGTTTGTTGCTGAAAAAGATTTTTTCTCTAAATCGAAAAGCAAGAAGAAGAAAAAGGTTCAGAAATAGGGAGGCACAGGTCCAAAAGCAGCTAATGGGCCTAAAGCTGATGTGAAAAAGTCGAAAGGCAAGTGTTATCACTATAACCAGGTAGGACACTGAAAAAAGTTGTGTCCAATTTTTCTCAACAAATAGAACAAACAAGGTAATTTCTGTTCACTAGTTATTGAAATATGTTTAGCAATATTATCTATGGGTACCTGGTGTGTAGATATGGAAGCCACTAATTATGTCTGTAATTCTTTACAAGGATTTTAGGAAACCAGGCAGCTCAATGATGAGGAGATTTACTTACACATAGGCAATAATACTATGGTGGCAGCAGAAGCAGTGGAAGATGTCACTCTTTCTTTTAATAGAGATAGGATTTTAATTTAAAAAGATTGTCTTTATGTACGTTCTATTAGAAGGAATTTAATTTTAGTTACTAATTTAGTTAAGAATAAATATTCAGTTTGTTTTAATAATTCTGTTTTAATAATTCTGTAGTTATTAAGATAAATAAACGTTTTATTTGTTCTGGTACATTAGTAGATGATATCTGTATTTTAGGTTCTCTCTCTCCTACACTACAACTGAATGAATTGAATAACACGTCTAATTTACCAAATAAGAGAAAGGAACCTTCTTATAAACTAGACGTTTCTTTGACACTTACATCAGTGTCATATCAATCTAAAAAGAATAAATAGATGGGTTGAAGATGTACCTTTGGGTTCAATGGAAGTTGAGCCGCTTCCAGTCTGTGAATCCTGCTTGGAAGGTAAAATAATTAAGAGGCCATTTTCGGCTAAAGACTATAGAGCTAAAGAATCATTAGAACTGGTTACTCTAACTTGTGTGACCTACGACTATCCGAGTTAGATGAGGCTTTGAGTACTTCGTCACTTTCATTGACGACTACTCAAGGTATGGATACATTTATTTGATGCACCATAAGTTTGAATGTTTTGAGAAATTTAAAGAATTTAAGGCGAAAATAGATAAGTGTATGGGTAAATGTATCAAGTTACTACGATCCGATCGTAGTGGCGAGTACTTTTTTGGAGAGTTTAGGGACTATTTATCAGCAAAGGAAATAACATACCAGTTGATTGCACAAGGCACTCTACAGCTGAACGGTACAGCAGAAAGAAAGAATATGACTCTTATGAAAATGGTATGATCCATGATGAGTTATTCGGATTTACTCGATTTGTTTTGAGGATTTGCATTAGAGATAACAACTTACATTCTTAACTTGGTACCTTCTAAGTCAGTACCTTCTACTCCCACATAATTGTGAACATGGTGCAAGCCTAGTTTGTGTTATGGTTTGTACACTGAAAATCATGTTTTTAGTATTTAATTTTAATTAATTTTTTATTTTATGAGAATCTTTATGAGCAATGTATGTGTGTCATTTTTAATGTTATGCATGGATGTCCGATATTCTGTATGGTATTTAATATGATGTATAGAACACGGCTTCCATACTAAAGATCTGATTTTAGGTTCTTACAGAATATAAGTTTTATGTTCACAGTTTAGATGAAAATGGTCATATCATCGGTACGACTGTAGCACTGAGTTTTACTAGGCCTGTCTTAGTTACGGAGAACAGATAATAGCATTGTCTATTATTCCGACTCTCTGTGTTACTACACTTTGTGTGTATTGAACGAGACATTTGGGGTAATTAATTTTGTACTGACTATATAAATTAATTCACACCCCAATATTATTATCAATAGTGCTTATCCTCTTAATCCTTAAATAATTATTGATTTGTATATATTTAATATTCGTTATTTTAATTCATTAGAGGGTACAATCTTATATGGGTTAATATTCCCGGTGAGTTGGATAGCAAAATTATTTATATGGAAAATATTAATTATTGACGGAATTCACGTCCTGAAAGACTGGGATTGACGATACCCTCTTAAGGAAGCTTATAAGTTTTGACCAGGCCAAACCTACAGGTGGATTTAATTATCCGGCAGTCAAATAAGTTAAGCGGAAGGACTTAACAAATGTCAATATACCGATTAAATTAAATTATCAATAATTAAATTTAATTGACGGGTATCAGGAATCTTAACGTGGGGAGAAATGGTAAGCATTTAATAACATGAGCTCAATGCAAGAAGGTTTCGAGATTACGGGTCAGAGTGCAATTGTAGTTCTGTAGTGGTGTGAACTGTAATTCAGTATTTTATGAAAATTGCAGAAACTGTTGCGTCTTTTCATAATTGCAGATATCGCTGGTAGGTATCTGTATTCTACTAGAAGTCTTACTCATGATTACTCCATAAGTCCCTGTTGTAACCCTATATATATGCAGGTAGGCTGAACCAGTTTGAGATCAGATAGATTATATATCATACATCATATTTTTTTATCTTTCAAGACGAAAGATATCAGGGTTCTGCCAGTACGAGTTCTCGAAAGACCGTAACCCATATTACGTTCGAGGATCACGCAATGAAATATAGTAGAAGATCTGACTGAACCTTCAACTCAGAATGAAGTCATAGTTGAAAATTAGATCGACAAAAGTTATTCTTCTAAATTAACTTTGGTTGCATAGGTTTATTTTTTATCATTTGACGTCAAAATTTTTATTTGAAGCCCGTTTCGGCGTTTGCCCGTCCAGTTAATTTTTTACTGAAAATCATTTACAAAGTTTTAGAATTGTTGCTAACTTTATTTTGTAGGCATTCTAAATCTCGGTTTTTTTTTTATTATTTTTTATTTTTATATTTGATTGAATGCGTTGATGATAATTTAATTATTTTTTTAATCATGGAGGTTGACCTTGATAGATTAATTAATTGTGTACTCTACGGAGACATATGATTAATGTAAAAATTATTATTTTTTCGGTTTCGAGTTCTTGTATTTTTTTTTAATTTTATGTAATTGAAAAAAAAAATGGAGAACAGTCGAAGAACAAAGAACAGGTTTAAAGATGCAAGATTTTTTTTTAGGCAAACAATTTTTTTTGGATAAAAAAAGGGGGAGAAGCAGCATCCAAACGCTGCCTTGGACAGTGCAGTAGGTTCCGCAACAGGCGCACTATTGCGCCAAAAAGGTGCCCTTCACAGCGGCGCAGGCCAAACGCGGCACTGTTTTCAAACAGTGGAGCAGCAGGGGTATTCCGGCAGTGAGCTCCAAATAGGCGGTTTCCCAAGCAATCGGTGCAATCCCAACTAGTGCCAATCACGACGCAATTCGCGCAGCAAGCAACCAATCCAGGCGCAATACCCAACGCAGTGAACAGTCCCAAACCGCAGCATATCAAAGCAGGCGATTTCCTATAGGGGCAATGCAACAAAACTGTTGGGGCAAACAATGCTGCGGTGATGTTGGGATTAAACTGTTTTCAAAAATAGTGGTTTGCCAAACTCAGCAAGCGACGGTGCAAATTCAATCTCCACAGCAGCAGTTTACAGTGGAGCAGCGTTATTCCCAAAAACAGTGCAGCGATTTCCAGCAGCAGCTAACCCAATCACAAACAGTGATTTCCCAATGGCGGCGGCAAATCCCAATCGGTCCCATACAGCACAGTTTTGGTTGGTTTAAAATTGCTGATAAAGATGGGACGCTTATTTGAAAAATGATTATTGCAGCTTCTCCTTTTAATAACAGGAGATTGAAATTTTTTAGAGTTTTGATTGGATCATAAAATCAAAATTTATATTTATTTTACATTTAATTTATTTTTTTATTAACTGCGTGGATGTTATATATTGGTTTTATTTATTCTATTAATTTAATTAATTTGAATATCTAATTTTAATTAAAATATTTTATAATAAAAAATAAAATTAAGTTTTTTTAATTAATTAATTAAATAAATTTTTTTTAGATATTTCAATTTTTACAAAATATCACGTTTAAGATGATTTTTTTAAAAATCGGATATCTTAGAAAAATGTGAGAATTTATTTCAAATTTTAAATTAATTAAATAAAATTTTTTTAATCGAAATAAATTATTATTTTTCAAAAAATATGAAATAGAAAACAAAATAAATAAATGTATTTAACCACTACTTTAGCTGAAAAGCTAAAGAAAAAACTGTACATTTATTATATTTTATTTAGTACGCATTTAAACACGAAAATGTGGTTTGATAAATCAGAATCTTTGGAATCGTATATACAGAAAGATATTTGATTCTTTCATATCGTGTGGCTTTCGAAATTAATAAATTTATTTTAATTAAACGAATTTTTATAACCCTAAAAAATATTTTAAAAATCCAAGTGGGAGATGAATTTTATTCAAAGATAAATCATGCGGTCTCCATCACCAGTTTGTAGGCGATGCAAGTTAAACTCTGCGTGTCGATAGTAAAGCCTTCCTCCTCAACGAACAGATTAATTGCGGTATCACCAGTACAAACCTCCTTTAATGATAATTCTGGATAATTGTTAGTGAAGGATTCATTGCGAAGCGATTAATTTGAAATTAGGTGATGGTTAACACTTAGCAGTATATAATAGTATCATCTCCAACAGAGTCATTGCTATTATATATTGGACCGAAACTATGTCAGCTATTTAATTTTACTTGGCATTGTCAGTTGCCTAGATAGTAAAATTTAAAGGAATTGGCCTGTCTGGTCATATGAAGGATAGTAGATGTCCTCCCAACGAGGCATGCTATTCTCAGATTACCAGGTTGCTGGCGAATTAATTTTAAAATGGTAGAGGGAACTAAATTAAAATGAATTCAAAGTTTTGCTCATAATAATTAATAGTTTTTTTTAATTATGTGATTCTCATAATTAAAATAAATTTCAACCCACTTGCTTCAATACTTAAAGAAAATAAACTTACGGGACCAAATTTTGTTGACTGAAAATGTAACTTGGTTATAACTTTAACTACAAATGGTATTCTTTCAATACCAGAAAATGTGTTTATTTCTGAAAAAGATTCTTTCTTTGAGCCGAAATGCATGAAGAAGAAAAAAGTTTAGAAGTAGGGAGACACAATTTTCGGGGTAGTTAGTGGGCTACAGACTGGTGTTAAAAAGCCGAAAGGCAGATATTTTCATTACAATAAGATCCTGCACTGAAAAAAGTTATATCCAGTATTTCTCAGAAGGCAGAACAAATAGGGTAATTTATGTTCACTGGTTGTGAAAACATGTTTAGCGGTGTTATCTATCGGTACCTGGTATGTAGATACGAGAGCCACTAATCATGTCTGCAATTCATTGCAGGGGTTCTAGAAAACTCGACAACTTAGTGATGAAAAAATTTACCTGCATATAGGTAATAATACAAAGGTAACAGCAGTTGCAGTAGTAGATGTCACTATCAATTTTGGTAGAGATCGAGTTTTAATATTGAGAGATAGTCTTTACATACCTGCCATTAGAAAGAATTTAGTTTTCATTTCTGGATTGATAAAAGATGGATATTTGATTTATTTTAATAACTTTATGGTTATTAAGGATAATAAACGGGTTATCTGTTCTGGTATATTGGTGGATGATCTTTATATTATTACTCTAATCTCTCATACACTACAACTAACTGAAATGAATAATACATCTATATTACCATATAAGAGAAAGTTTTATTCTTTAATGAATCAAGCGTTTCTTTGGCACTTATACTTAGGTCATATTAATCTAAAAATGATAAACAGATTGGTAACAGATGGACCTTTGAGTTCATTGAAAGTGGAGATACTTTCAGTCTGTAAGTCTTTCTTAGAGGGTAAGATGATCAAGAGGCCATTTTCAGCTAAAGGCTATAGAGCTAAAGAACCGTTAGAGCTGGTTTATTCTGATGTATGTGGTCCTATGACAATCCGAGCTAGAGGTGGCTTTGAATACTTCGTCAGTTTTATTGATAAATACTCAAGGTATGGATACATTAACTTGATGCACTGTAAGTCTGAATGCTTTGAGAAATTCAAAGATTTCAAGGCAGAGGCGGAGAAGTGTCTACCTCAGGATATGTGTAACTAAAATGAAGCACATACCTTGAACAGATAACCAGTGAACATACCGAGCCCTGTAACTAAAATGAAGCACAACAAGACAAAGATGCAGATCTTTGTCAAATGGCTATGAATTCATAGATGGAATCTATATATTCCAATCAGGTATGAGAACTTACAGAACCACCCGAATGGATAAAAACCCATTGAATGCAAGTGGATCTACAAGAAGAAGAGAGGAGTAGAAGGGAAGGTTAAAACCTTCAAAGTTAGGCTTGTTGCTAAAGGGTTCATTCAGAAAGAAGAGATCGACTATGAGGAAACCTTTTTGCCAGTAGTCATGCTTAAGTCTATCCGAATTCTCTTATCCATTGCCGCACATTTTGATTACGAAATTTGAAAAATAGATGTCAAGATAACTTTTCTTAACGGAAGTCTTGACGAGTGTATCTATATGATACAACCAGACGGATTCATTACAAATGGCTAGGAGCATATGTTGTGCAAGCTTAAGAGATCCATTAATGGACTTAAGCAGGCTTCGAGGTATTGGAACACTCGGTTTGATCAAGCTATAAAGTCTTATTATTTTGATCAAAGTTCAGATGAGTTCTATGTGTACAAGAAGTGTGACAGAAGCGTAGTGATCTTTTTAGTACTTTTTGTAGATGATATCTTGCTCATCGGCAACAATGTGGGGGCATTATCTACGGCTCAAGTATGATTATCTGGGTAATTCGATCTGAAAAACTTGGGAGAAGCCAGTTACATTCTTGGGATCAAGCTTGTGCGAGATCAGAAACAAAGGATGTTGGGCTTATCACAAGCAAAGTATATCGATGATATCCTTGCTCGTTTTAGCATGCAGGATTCCAAGAAAGGGTTTCTCCCTTTTAGGCATGGAATGACTCTATTCAAGGATCAGTATCCTAAGACACCTGATGAGATAGAAAAGATGAAGGCAGTTCTTTATGCTTCGATAGTAGGATGCCTCATGCATGCTATACTTTGCACTAGACCTTACATCTGCTTTGCCATTGGCATGGTTAGAAGATATCAGTTTAACCCAGGGCAGGAGCATTGGACTGCAGTAAAGAACATAATCAAGTACCTGAAAAGGACTAAGGATTATATGTTGGTTTACCAAGCAGACAGTCTAGTACCTTTGAGGTACACAGACTCAGATTTCTAGTCTGACAGGGATTCTCGTAAGTCTACCTCAGGATATGTGTTTACCTTAGGAGGTGGAGTTATAAGTTGAAAAAGTATCAAGTAGTCCTACATTGTTGATTCCACCATGGAGGCCGAGTATGTGGCAGCTTCTTAAGCAACTAAGGAGGCCGTTTGGCTTAGAAACTTCCTATTGGATCTAGATGTGGTACCTTCAGTTCAGTCGGCTATTACACTTTACTATGACAACAACGGAGTAGTTACAAACTCGAAGGAGCCAAGGGTCCAAAAGAAAGGCAAGCACATTAAGCATAAGTATCACCTGATATGAGAAATTATACAGAGAGGTGATGTTGCTATGACCAAGATTGCATCCAGAGACAACCTTACAGATCCTTTTACAAAGAGCTTACCGGTTAAGACTTTTGATAGTCATGTAGAGAGCATGAGAGTGAGATATATGGCAGCATGATTTTGAATATAAGTGGGAGATTGTTAGGGTTGGTATACTGAAAATCATATTTTTAGTATTTAATTTTAATTAATTTTTTATTTTATGAGATTCTTTATGAGCAATGTATGTGTATTATTTTTACTGTTATGCATGGATGTCCGATATTCTGTATTGTATTTAATCTGGTGTGTAGAGTACGGTTTGCACACAGAAAATTAGATTTTAGGTTCTTGCAGAATATAAGTTTTATATTTACAGTTTAGATGGAAATGGACATACCATCGGTACAACTGTAGTACAGAGTTTTAGTAGGCCTGCCTTGGTTACGAGGAACAGATAATAGCATCGTCTATCGTTCTGACTCTCTGTACTAGTACACTTTGTGTGTATTAAACGGGACATTTGGATTAATTAATTTTGTACTGACTATATAAATTAATTCACACTCCAAGGTTATTATGAATAGCGCTTATCTTTTTAATCCTGAAATAATTATTGATTTCGCATATATTTAATATTTTTTGTTTTGATTCATTAGAAGGTGCGATCTTTTATGGGTCTATATTCCCGGTAAGTTGGATATAAGAATTATTTATATGACAAATATTAATTATTGACGGAATTCACGTCTCGAAATATCGAAATTGACGATACCTCTTAAGGAAACTTATAAGTTTTGACCAGGTTAAACCCTGCAGGTGGATTTAATTATCTAGTAGTCAAGTAAGTTAAGCAAAACGGTTTAAGAAATATCAAGATGCCGATTAAATTAAATTGTTAGTAATTAAATTTAATTGGCGGGTATCAGTAATCTTAACGTGGAGAAAAATGATAAGTATTTAATAACAAGTGCTCAATGCAAGAAGATCTTGAGATTACGGGTCATAGTGCAATTATAGTTCTTTAGTGGTGTAAACTGTAATTCAGTGTTTTATAAAAATTACAAAAACCGCTACGTCTTTTCATAATTGCAAAAACCGCTGGTAAGTATCTGTGTTCCACTAGAAGTCTTACTCATAATTATTCCATAGGTCCCTACTATAGCCCTATATATATGCGGGTAGGCTGAACAAGTTTGAGGTCAGATAGATTATATATCATATATCATATTTATTTGTCTTTCGAGATAAAAGAATTCGGAGTTCTGCCGGTACAAGTTCTTGATAGACCGTAGCTCACACTATATTCGAGGATCGCATAAGAGAATACAGTAGAAGATTTGACTGGAGCCTCAACTCGAAATCAAGTCATAGTTGAAGATTAGATCAACAAAAGGTATTCTTCTAAATTAACTTTGGTTGCACGGGTTTATTTTGATCGTTCGACGTCAAAAAAAATTTTTGAAGGTCGTTTCGGCATTTTCCCGTTCAGTTAATTTTTTATTAAAAATCGTTTACAAAAATAATGATATTGAAAGTTTTGCCTCCAACAGTTTAAGACAAATTCGGATTTGGGGGGTGTCCAACACACGTGTTGAAAGAGAACGTGGGTAAGTTGGAACCGATAACAGAAGTCTCTTTTTTTGTTAAGGATCCCAGAGGAACGAATGGTGGTTTGTTTTATAATCCTAAGGATCAGAATGTCATTGTCAGTACCAATGCCTATGGCTTTGGGATTTGGGGTTTAAAAATAAGAAAATTCAAAGATATTTTGAAAAATACTATAACACCTTGAAAATCAACTTTTGAAAATTTCTTTTATTGAAAATAGAGTCACCACTTAGTTTTTAAAAAAAACTAAGAAAAATAAAATTGGCTACTGATCCTTAAAACGTTAACAAGAGAAAGATGGTTCAAGGACTAAGGTACGAATCAGGGAATGTGTTAGGCACCCCGTTCGTCCAACCGTAAGGTTGGCATCTAGTAATCATCATTAATTCTTTTAATATGATTTCTCAAATGCATGCAAATAAAAAAAATAAGAGTGCAGAGAGAACATTCAAAATCAAGTATAGAAAATACATAAAATATGTACATAACACTCTAAATCAAAGCAAATAAAATGGTAAAATTCATAATTCTATGGCATGCAATTTCTAACTAAAGGATGCATGGTACACATACCCACATGCAATATTGTTTAAACAATCTAAACTAGCATGATTTGGTTAAAAGAATAAAAATATGCT
>JAOTRH010193879.1:0-11517 GCA_034768845.1 Heliamphora exappendiculata
TGGATGAGATTTGGGAAGCCATGTGAGGAGGAAGTGGAGAAGATGGAGGAGTTTGTGAGAGGGCTGGCCAATTTGAATGGTCCGACTTTGAGGGCTAAAGACGTTGCCGAGGCTGCTCTGTACCTTGCGTGTGACGAATCCAAATACGTGAGTGGTCATAACCTTGTCGTGGATGGTGGGATTACCACCTCCAGAAATTGTGTTGGCTTGTAAATTTCTTTAATTTGTAACTACATTTCTTTTTCTTTTTTTTTTCTTTTTTAATGTAAAAGTAGTCGTGCCTACTTTTGGTGAAAAGTACTAGAAAGATAGAGGTGTTGTTTGTCAAAATTCTCTATTGTTAATAAAAAATAATTTTTTTAAACTTCAATTAAAAAATTCATTTTTAGATTTTTCGGGACGATAAAAAATAGAAGAGTAAATAATTTATACCCAAATACAAAAAAGGTAAAAAGAATTAGCTATTTTCTACTAGCAGACAAACACCACCAAAAAAAGATTAATAGAAATAGTAGAAATTTAGGTTGAGGCACAAGTATTTCACTATTTTTAAGGAGTTCAAGCTTTTTGTGGTTGGGAAAAATTAGAGACGGATGTACCATATCTTTTCTTAATTTGACTAATTAATATCTCTTAAGGTACAACAGTCTAACTAATGTTGTGTAGGTCAAAGAAACTTTGCACAAGCTGTAAAGCTTCCACCAAATTGAACTCCTTCTTTTAGACTAATTTTCTATGTAATGTGTAAGAAATAAGTCATTGGATTAGTGATAAATAGCCTTTTATTTATAGGGAATGATGAGTTATAAAGAAAAGATGAAAAAAAAGAAAAGTATCTCTTACTTATAGATCAAGGGGATTCTTTATTGACTTTATAGAGAAAAACTAACTATTTCTTAACTGAAGAATAATATATATATATATATATATATACACTACATAAACTAGAAAAGAACCATGCTTAGCACGGTCAAATGTAGGAAAGATAACGGCTTCGTTTAATAACTTCGTTTAAAATTAGAATTTTTATTTTTTGACTTTAAGTTAAATATATAGAAAATTAGTTTAGTTAAAATTTAACACTAAATTACAATGCAAATAGAAACAATTGTGATTTGATAGTTAGTTTTTGTGACTTTAAGAAAATGAGGTTAAAAGTTTGAGATAAAGTCAGAGCCAAACCATACAAATATAAATTTTTGTAATATATTTTGCACATATTTACTTAACACGCTACAGTTATAGACTTATGATTCAAATTGCTTTTCCTTTGCAAATGAGTAGATTTTTTATTAAAAAAGTTTGACGTCTTCCACTCCAATTAACATCAATTTTTTCTCACGTCCTAATATTGCTAATTTCTAAGTTTAACTTTATTCTTGTAATCCTCCACGTGATCAATTATTCGACCCATTCTATAAAAACTATTTAAAAATATTAATAATTAAATTAAAGGAGCATCAATGGGTTAAATATGCCAAAATTGTAGTTATCTATATTATTCAAAATTACAGTCTAAATCAAAATTGTATGCATCTATAGTATACATTGACATAATTGTTTTGGTACAATTTTATATTTGAATTCTTTTTAAATTTGAAAAGTACTATAATAAAATCCGCCAAAGAAATGATTCCGCAAGGGTGATACATGTTGGATAAACCCATGAGGGTGTATGGTGTAGTTGACGGAAAGAAAGAAACTAAGCTTAGGTCCTTGGGCTCCACAGTAAGATTGCTCCTGTATAAGTAACGACGGTGAGACTATCGAACGGACGAAAAAATGCATCATCAGCCTAGCATCCGAACATATTCTTAAACTTTAAATTACTCTTCCAAGTGACAACTCATTTATAAAATACTAATTCTAGTCATTTCAAACTCACAACACTATATTAGTGGGTCTAAGGCCTAAGGAGTTAGTTTAGTAATCAACGCCCGATACTTAAAATTTTGTTTGCATTAAAGTTTTAAGTTTGAAATTTTATAAATACTATTAATTAATTTTTTGAGACTTGTCTATACGAAGAGCCTTGGCTTTAATTAACCCCAATAATGAATGATAAAATTGGTTTCCTAAAAAATTAATCAAACGGAGCATAAACTATACCTTAAATGCCCTGAAATATAAAAACATACTCTTGTTCTAGCGCGAGAGGTCAAATCCTTTAATTGGTGAATATTTAAATCTGTTTGGGCAAAAGTTTTAAAATTTTGCTTATTTTTGTTTTTTTTTAAACTTCTTTTATCGACTAAATTTTTTTAATTTTTTAAATTGTCTTGATGAAATGAACCGAAAAAATTAAAAAAAAATTTATTAAAAGATAAAAAAATATAATTAAAGACAAGAATAATTAACATAAAATTTAAATTATTGATTTATTTTTATTTTTTGAACATTTTTAGTATTTGGGTTAAAAAAATTTATTTTTTAACTCATCTCAATTAGAGAAAAAAAATATAAATGCTTGACTAAATACTAAAATAAATAAATAATATAAAATAAATAAAAAAATAAATAATTATTCCTAACTAGGCCTAAGGTGGAACAATAAACTCGTTCATCGTCAACCTTGGAAGGAATTAAAGTCTTGTGGAGCAAGGCACAAAATGGGCTCCACGAGAATTTTGGACGGTGGACTAATGGACATCCCTTGTGTCAAATTATTAGATAAGCCTAGAGTACCGCAGGTAATTTGATACTGTTGATAAATAAATAATTAAAATTTATATAATATAAATTATTTTTTATATTTTAATTATTTAATAAAAATAAATTATTATATTTTTACAACAAATACCCTACATAAATTTATCATATAATATTCTAACACCACCACCGAATAATTACTTCATCTTTGTTTAATCTTTCGTGATAGGAGGAGACAAGAGCATCTCCCTCCATTACTTGCCTTGTCATTCTCAAAATCTTCTATTACTTGGAGAATGAAAACATGAAAAATATTAAATATGTAGAATAAGAAATAATTAATTAAAATCAATTTATTGAAAAAATTAACATTATATTGGTCCTATTTGGTAATTTTTACGTTTTTTGTTTTCTATTTTTATAAACTGTAAATAAAAGTAAAATTTATAAAATTCTTATAAACAGAAAAAATATATTTTTACTTATTTTATAAATAAAATTTTATTTTATAAATAAAATTTTATTTTATCTTATTTTTATCATATTCGACTACTACATCTAACTATCAATTCTGACTAGCCTCTTTAATTACTACATTCGGTCCTCATCTTCAATCACCACATACGGTTATCGCCTTTGACCACCATCTCCACGCCTTACTATCATTTTCAATTAATACTTCCGGTCACTATTTTCGACCATCACCACTTTCGATTAGTTCTAACCACTATATTTGGCCATACTATTCGACGATCACATACGGTCACCGTCTTTATCCGTCACTTTTTAAACATTTATATGTCAAAACATATTTTTATTTTTTTAAAAATAAAAATATATTTATTTTATTTTTTATTTATTATAAATAAAAAATAAAAAATATAAACGTTATCAAACACGCTAATGTGTCATATTATTTTGGGTAAACGGTGGTTAATAAGATAATAAAAATAATTTTTTTTAATATTAATACACTTTTAAATATAAAATTTATTATTTTTATAAATATTAATACACATGGTATAAATATTTGTACGTTATAAATTTATTATCACGGTCTGCCCAATTAATTGTGATTAGTATTTTTTATTATTTTTTTGCCCTTTCAACTGATTTGATTGCTAACAAAATCCACCGTAAAATTAGAATATTGATGAGACCTTTTCTACCTTTCACATCCTAGCCTTACACTAATCTAGGCTGACTTTTGTTCTCTAGAAAGTGTTCATACAGCATGGTAGGATCCCACCATTTTGAAATTAAATTATTAAATAAATTATTTAGAAATTTATTTGAACCTAATCAAATTTATAATAGCCTAGTTTAACAAATGTGTTTTTATGAACACAACTCATTTATTAAATAAATTAAAATCAAATGAGTCTATATATAGCTGAAATCAAATGGCTCATAAACAAGATTCTTTTGCACTTGTACATAGGGGACTCTAGTTTCGACAAAGAAGACAGCATGACTAGTTAATTTTGTTGTAGCGTCTTGTTTTCATTTTTGTAAGGTCCTTTAAATTAAATAAGTAAAGAATAAATGTGAAGGGATAAAATATATACACGTGATCAGAAAATACAGAACGAAGAGAGACGAGATTGTGTAAAGAAGAAGACTAGCTGAGTGTAGAATACTCACAGTTAGAACGCATTCAGCTATCAAAATCTGATTGATCCGAAAGTATGATTATTCATCCCACTTATAGCACTCAGAGCAGCTATGTTAGGATTCGAATAAGACTCTTCAAGAGATCTAATCGGATTATGAAATTAAAGGTGATCTTTGGAGAATCAAGAGATTCTATCCCGATAATCGATCAAGTGTTCTATTCCAACTTAACTAGGTCGGCCGACGAGTGTCACGTGGGTACCCAACTCACTCGGGTCGTGTGACTCAGGGTCACTCGAGTGACTCGAGTGGGTAGGCCTCGTAGCTCGACAAATTCCTTTCCTTAGCTACCAAACCACGTGTCTCCCAACGTCCTGTGTAGGATTATACTGCCATTGTCTTCATTGTCGCTGGGACAGTTTTTCGATTCTCAAAGGAATCTATAATCATATAATCTGTGCTATATATTGGTTGTTCAGTCTGTGCTGAGCCACATAGTCGGTGCTATGTCATCAAGATTTGGTAGTCAGAGCTACATTACAATCTGTGCTGTCTTCACGACCTGTGTCATGGTAATAATACAGTATGTGCTGTCTTCATGGTCTATGCCATGGTAATAATACAGTTTGTGCTGTCTTCATGATCACATGGCAAGTAGTCAGAGCTACTGTCGTAGTCAGGGCTACGCTTCATAGTCTATGCTATGGAATGCCTTCTGTCTCTGCACGATGAACAACGCTATTAGTTGGCCGAGTTATAGGGGGTCCCAGCAGCTTGGATCCCCAGTAACTCGTATAGTTCAAGTCTGGGTCTTCTTGTAACTTGAGTAACTTGGAGTTGTATGTCCGATTTACTGATGGAGTAAAATTAGCCTACTCGAGTAACTCGAGTAAGTAAAGTGGGCGAGTCTTTTGGGCCTTTCAACTTACTTCTGCTTTGATTAGTTCAGGTCAAGGAATGTATGATTCAAATACTTAACCCTCTTCGTAGTTCATATTCAAGTCACCAGTGTAATTAGTAGTTTATGTGATCACCCAAGTACCCGGATTAGAGTAGTCGACACCGATTAAATAGAAAAAATATTCGAGCTACTGGAAAGGTGAGCAGCTCGGGTCATGGGTGACTCGAGTTATGAGTAGAGGAGTTGCTCGAGTCATGAGTGACTCGAGTTACGAGTAGAAGTAATGTACCCGAGCTACTAGAGGGGTCAGCAGCTCGTATCATCTTCTTGTTGTCAATAGTTATATCACTTATTTGAGCCGTACACCCGAGCCATACACAAGTCTTTTGCTCGAGTAGTTGGTGTTAAATTGGTGACCATGTCTTCACTTCTTTACGACAGTCGAGACCTAAGTTCTTGTAAGTTGGGATGTCGCATAGGTTCAGCTGAGTACCGTGTGGTAACTTTCGAACCGTGTGCTTGTACCGTTTAGTCAAGCCATTCACTCGGATCTTAAGCTTGAGAAACTCGTGTTTTATTTAATTGATAATATACTTTTTGAATCATCTACAATTTCTAATCTTATTGTTGTGAAAGATGAAGAATAATAGAAAATTAACAGTAACGAACGAGAGTAGAGCCATAGAAAAGGTAAAGGAATATATACTGAAGGGAACCACATCTCTTATGGAGTCTCTACTAAGATATTTTTCATTTTGTGACACGGGAACACACATAATTTTTCTCTTTCACTTGAAAAAAGACCTCTCGATGGATTGGAGGTGGAGGTGGAGGTGGAGGTGGAGGTGGAGAGATCTTAGTCGATTAATGTAGAATTCATATCATTTACATTATCCCCAACGTGAAGGACCATGTAACAAAACTAAGGTTCTGACAAATGATGTTAAATGAAGGGAGACCGCTCTTCTACCGAGACCTACACCAAGATATTGTTTGGTTTGCGCCATGGGATGACGCACGATTTTATTTTTTCACTTAAAAAAAATTCTCTTGATGAATTGAGAGTGGAGCTCACCTTGTAAAGTGAGTCGAGAAACCCTAGCCAAGAGGTGAAATTCATATTCATTACACGTACTACACAAATTAGTCATGCTAAAAGATACTTGTTAACATAATATAATTCAAATATTAATTTGAGCAACAATTAAGAGTAAAAAATAATTAAGAGCTAACATACTAAAAAATTAATTAAAATCGGAATTTGAAAATCTTATTAAAGTGTAATCTACCCAATTAAATATGGAATTGGTCCACTTACCCTAAAATCCAAATAAAAGTGTAATACTCCGACCCTTCACATGACAACGATATTGTCCGCTTTGGGCAAAGCTCTCACGATTTTGTTCTTTTCAGGGGGTTACCCATCCTTGCATTGCTCCCGCTCAAGTATGCTTAATTGCGGAGTTCTTCTAGGGTTTCTACTACATGGGAAAAGGTCTCGTTGAATATAAGGGTCCAAATTTTTTCTTTTATAACTCAGGAACTCCCTCTTCCTTTCCGATGTGGGATATCGGATATCACAAAAAATCCACTCTTTCTCTTTATATTTTCTCTCTCCTCTCACTCGTCTACACTTTCCCAACCAATAGATTAGAATAGTCTCAATTTTTTAAATTGGAACATATGAAAAATTTTCTTCTAACACATTTTTAGAATGCAATATAGATTCTCCCCTCCTCATAAATTAGAGGTAAAATTTTTTGACATAACATGTTAACATAACTTAAACCCTACACTAAGTTAAGAGAGTTAGCGTCAACAATTTTTTAACATGAAGTTAAAAATAACATAACTCGATAACACGTTTAATAAATAAGTTCGACTAGTATTGAACCAGCAGAACTCAAAAATAACTCTTCCAACACGTTTAATTGTTCAGAGTTTCTTATTTGTTATAATTTATGTGATTTTATAATTGAAGTACGTATAGAATTAAAAATGTAAACTTGTTATTAAACAAGTTATTAAATATGTTATAAACAAGTTAACCCGTTTATAAATAAATAGTGTTAGTGTTAGGGTAAGCAACACATTTTGTTAAATGGATAGTGTTAATGTTAAGAAGTTTCTGATACAAATTTGTTGTGCAAGAAAACTCAGAATAATCATAAACAAACAGAAAGAGACAGTTTTCATGTGGTTCAGTAATTTGCCTACGTCCACGAGTAGCAAAATTCAATATATAAAAAAAAAATTACAGATCACTCGACTCTCACAAATTCTCTCTCAAAACAACTTGCACACTTCTAAATAATCTAAGACTAAATTCATATTTATAGGAGAGAAAAAGTGACCTAATCTAATCAAACTTGTGCTGGTCGAGTTCAAAACTAATTAAACTTGTGTAAATTTATATTTTTCAGAATTCTTCAAAAAATCAAATTGATGTAGATAAAATTTAGTAGCATGATGACTAGAAGTCTATCCCAACTCAAATAGGATTTGAGCAAAAAATTCTCAACATTCCCCACTTGGTGAGAATTTATCTTCCAAACAAATCAACAGATAAAATCTGCATTGAAATGCACTTTGTGGTCCCAAATTCACATGGGGTGGCCAAAGTTCCAATTAAGATATATTGACAGAATAATACTGCCACTAGATATGTCTTGAAACGCTAAATAATGATATTGGGAACAATAGCCATGGTCACTGGTTAATAATATGCTGCCACTACGAATGCTATTTACCTATTAATTAAGTCAAGCGAATTCTGAACAAATTGTAGAGTAAAACAAAAATAATAATATATGTCATTACTTCAAACTGCTCCAAAGTTGAGTCACTGCTATAGACATTACAAGATGGTCGCAAACAAAATATGATTATTGAAAATCTAATTTTTCATGGCAAAACTAAGCATGCAGAAGTTCATCACCATTTTATTAGGAAGAAAGTGCTTCGTGGGTGTGTACACCATATTTCGCAAAAACTCATCGACAGAAGAACTAATGTTCTGTCAAGTGAAATAAACATATCTTTATAATTTCTGTCAAGACAAGGCATGTTATAAGTTTTGTCGGGTAAAAAAACCTTGTCGAGCCATTAGTTAACAAATTAAGCCAGCTGAATTTGAAAAGGGACACTTGGCAACAAGTCAGCAAAAGGAGGAAAACATAACTACCCATTAAAACATATAATCGTTGTGCACTCCCAATAGAAGAGCAGTTGAAGACGGGCTACCAATAATTCAAGAGATGAAGCCGTTATTCTTTTGAATTTTAAGGGCAAAATGTTTTCAATAGGCCTGATCATGGAAGATTAGAACATACAATCCCCGGCATCAATCTCTTTGTTCTTGAACATATTATCATCAGGTTTAGATTTTAGCATTTCAATTCCTTCTCATTAAATCCTTTTATTACCCTTAGTAATAAAATTATCTTTTACTTTCATTCAAGTTCTTGTGTTTTAATTCCAAATTTCTTCTAGTGAAGTCCTAAAATAAGTCTTTGAACCTCAGCATAATCGCTTGATAAGACATTTTCTCTTTGTCAATCTCGACGGGAAAATATTTTATTTGGTTAACAAATTTTGACACACTTGATGGGATAACATACTAAATTGAAAAAAATAGTGAGTACAGGAAAGCAGGACAAAGAAATTCAAGAAGAAGTGACCTCAAGGGAGGCTAATAGCGAAGCCAATGTCAACAAACACCCTATAATAGGTGATCACGAAGCTGGCCTATCTAACGGCCAGAAGAGTTTTTCTGTGCATAAGATGATGCAACAACTTGTGGAGGTATTTTCCAACCCCAATGCTGAAGTAAACCAAGAGTTGGTTTCAGTAATGAAAATAGGCCATAAGTGGCCCCAAACAAGGAATGACACCAACGGTTAATCCACCAGTCGAGGTGGTAAATGTCAATTATCGCCGGTGAAGACACAAGTGGAGCTTTAAGGACCATTAATGGTCCCTACGATGGGCTATTAACAACATGTATATTATAATTCTATTTATGATCCAAGAATGACTTTAAGATTAGGTTCAAGATATAGGTTAGTAAGAGGGTCGGGCAGACCACCTACAGGGGTATACCATCCTCCACCACTAGTCGATCCATTCAGAATTGAAAAACCTATACCACAATTTGAATAGCCGTTAAACATCCCTCATGTGATTGGCCTACAATTATTGGCAAATAAGGTACAAATAACCGAAATTGTTCAAGATTTGTATGGACCAGGCTTTGAAGGACTAAAAGACCTATATTTCAAAAATCTTTTCCCGTTTGGTAGATAATGTAGGTTTTTCAAAAAATTATAACGTCCCTGAGTTTATTTTATTTCTTGGAGAAGAAATCAGTCAAGTATAGAATATATTGGTAGATTTTTTTCGTAATGTGGTGAAGTGAAAAATAATGATATTCTTAAAATGAGATTATTTCCACGTTTACTAACGAAAATTGCCTTCACATGGTTTATAAACTTGCTAGTTAATTCCATACAAACATGGCAGTAATTTCACTCTCAATTATTCATAACAAAACTTGAAGTTACAATGGGCAATTTAGCTAAGTTATAAAAAAATTCGATAAAAATAATTGAACATGTTTATTAGTAAATTTTAAAGGATAAGGAATATGTGTTGTATATTCCTTGCTGAGAATGAATTAGTAAAGTTAGCTCAAAATGGACTTGATTTCGAATTAAGAAAAAAGTTTGAGGGAATGAAATTTAAAGACCTATGAGTTGGCCACGAGGGCTACAAGATATGAAATCTTGTTAAAAGAAGAACAATAGAGAAAATCATCATCTCTAGGGCTTTATTATCAATAGGTCGATAGAGATGTAGAAATCAATGTAACACAAATAATTGGGAAGAGGCCAATTGTTTGTGACATATTGCAAAAAAAAAAATGAAAAAACCATTAAATATGCCATTGGTACAATCTAATTAGAAATAATCAACCATAGACTTATCGTCAGTATTCATTTGATTTATCAAAAGCAGTTAAACTGTTCGACGAGTTAATGAAATAGAGGTTCTTAATTCTATCATTTGGTCATTTTATCCCGCCCGAAAAAGAAGGGAGGGGTAAAGAATATTACAAATGACACAATTAGATATTCTACTTATAATTGCATCACCTTTCGAAATGCTGGACAAGATCTTATCTAAAAGGGGATGTTGCAGTATTTGAAAAGAAAAGTAGTGATGGAAGTTAACAGTGATCGATTCCCAAACACAATCAATGTTAACATGATCTCATCCTATTTGCACAAAACAAGAAATTTATCTAGTGTTATTGTGCAAAACAAGCTTGATAAAGGAAAACAGAAGACGACTGAGCATGTAACAAATAAATATGTATGTATGAGGTGTAGGGGGAGATCAAAGAAGTATAGACAGATATAGAAGATAAGGAAATGAAGACTTGTTTTACAGATACCGTCCTCAGTTTTAATACCATGGAAAGATGTGATTTGTAAATTTACAATGGAGCTAAGTTAATTTATGAAGGACCGAACCCTGTAATTTTTGGTACATGTGATATCAACATGTATTGGCTAGATGATGAACGATTTTTTATGTGAGTAAATCTCATAAACCTAATTAAGCCTGAATTAGAAGGCTTTTAAGAGAAGGTGGTCTAGTTCAATGGCCACATTGGACTTGGTCTATCTTACTTTTAGTTATTACTACTTTATTGCATTTCAGTTTTTATTTATTCATCTGGTGGCACACATTAGTAACTGGCTAGAATTTAGGAGAAGTTTGTGGAGTTAGTTTCATGCATGTTAATTGAATTACATGAAATTACTTTGTTCCTAGAAAATTAATGATCAGATTTAATTTTGCCTCTTTCAATACACTACTTCATTGTTGTGTTTCTTCTTAAACTTCTTCAAAGTAATGTCTGAAAAAACCTTACAAGGAATTCATGTATCAGGAAATGAAAATATTTCTCCCTCCCATAAAAGGTACTTGTTCTTTTGCATCTCTCTCTCTCTCTCTCTCTCTCTCTCTCTCTCTCCACTTCTCTGCCCCTATCATTAATACACATATTCAATGAAATAAGTCACCAATTACCATACTTGGGAGGCCTTTATCTAAATGCAGAACTTGTATTATTGTACTGTTAATCTTGTTTCTTCGATCTCTTCCTATAAACTTGGTAATGACAATCCCAAAAAATGCAGAGAAACACCAACAAATTTCCATTAAGTTCTTCCCCTAATTCTTCTCTATCTTGCAATTGTCTAGGTTGGTGGGAAAGATAGCCATTGTCACTGGTGGTGCTAGAGGGATTGGAGAAGCAACAGCGAGACTCTTTGCAAGGCACGGCG
>JAOTRH010193890.1:0-11517 GCA_034768845.1 Heliamphora exappendiculata
TACCATTAAAAAACTACTCTCAAGTGGGGTTGTCACTGTTGACTATGTAAAGTCAAAGGACAATATTGCGGATTCGCAAATCAAATGGTTATTTGTATTTTTTTTCAAATTTTTATACTTTTTTTAATCATTTGTTCCTTATCACCTTAATTTTTTTAAATAGTTCTTTCAAATATGAATGTCTATTAAGTCAGGACAAGTGAAATGAAACTAGTAAATCCAAAGTTCAAGTTAGTAGACCACTCCTGAACTTGAGTAAGTCGTTTGTGCAAAAGTTTGTACAAAAGTGGGCAAAAACAACTCAATCTCGACAAATGAGACGCTTGTCAGGGCATCATGTGAAGGTGCCTCGATTATATATATATATATGTAAAGTGAGGGTTAAAAACATAATAACATTCAAAATAGTTTGTTTTATTTTTTCAAATTAGATATTGAAGGCGAATAATATCATGGGCTTGGAGCCCAGCCGTATTTAGCAAACCCTAGATTAAGAGATAACTTAAGAAGATCTCATTCCTGCAACGACAGTTCGAAAAATGAGAAAGTAGCTTCCTAAAACAACTAGAACTGTCCAAAGATAAGGCAGAAACCCTGGTAATTCAGGAATAAGGATAAGAGGCAGAGTTCCAATAAGACTCGGCATCTTTAGTTCTCACCCTATATAAGGAAAAGCACTTCAAGGCTTTAGGTACATAATTTTCAATCCAGTTCATGTGTAGAAGCATCTCAAAAATAAATTTAACTCGAATGTCGAAGTATTTTTCGGTCAAATCAGGCCACAAAGTACTAACAGTGTTCTTTTTTTTTACATGAGTTCGAGAACACTACGTGCAGCATCTAATTCGTTCGGCGACGAGGAGTTCGATTTATAATTCTGTTCGGAATTATTAGGTTTGAACCAATTCAATTAGTTCTAATTGCGCTATCTAGTTTATAACGTGCATAGATATGTTTTTTGTTATTTTTATTTTTATTATATATTATATTGCCATTCTCACATGTTTAAAAACAAAAAGTATCATGTCTTTGATAATTATTATTTTGACTGTGAAAATTATGATTATTATGGATTGTACGTATTTATTTTATTTATAATTGAATTTTTTTAAATATGAACATACTAAATGTAGATGGAGAAAGAGGGTAGAGAAATTAGTTCACTTTCTGTAAGAAACTTGGTGGTTCTCTTGCGTTTAGATTTAGTTTTCTTTGGGGGTAAGAGTTTTATTTTGTGAAGCTCTTTCTTTCTTTCTTTTTTTTTTTAAAAAAAAAAACAAAAAAGTATGCCTTGCAATATTTAATGTCTTATCTTTAATCGATTTTATTGAGCATTTGCATTAATGCATTTAGATTTTCTTAACTTTTGTTTTGATAAAAAATAAGTCTAAATCCATGCCAATTGCAAAGTCATTTTCAAGTGTTGCTCAATGCAATTTGTTTCTTGCTCACTTTACCATGTTATTAAAGTGGAAATCATATTAGCTTATTTTCGTACAAACATGTTCTTAATGTTAATAGTCATTCTTGCGCTCAATATTTATTATTAGCCTTATTTTTATTTTTTGGACTTTTTTAATAATTTTTTGTTTCTATTTAATTTGGTTCATATTGTGATATTGATAAGATGAACTAAAAAAGTAATTTTTTTTGTAACCAAAAAATAAAATAGTTTACCAAAAAACAAAAAATAAGCAAAAAATTTAGCATATTTTGACCTACTTTTATCTTTTTTGAATATTTATTTTTATCTTTTGATTAATTTTTTTTATCTTTTCTTTTCTTCTCAACCAGAGAAGTATTAAAGTGCAAAATTTTAACCAAATAAAAAAAATTTATTAAAGACAAAAACATAAACAAAATAAAATAAATCATTATTTCAAAATATTCCTGAGATTTGTGATTAGTCAAATGAATTTTTTCTATTTATATATATATATATATATATATATATATAGAGAGAGAGAGAGAGAGAGAGGGGGGAAAGGAATACCAAGAGAGAGAGAGATGCAAAGAAGGTTCGAGATAGAGAACAGAGCCGAAGGCGGCGGCAATGACAAAAATGAACGGCGGCGATGCTGACGGCCACTGGAGGTGGCGACGGCGAGGGTGTGGTGTGGGTCGTGCGACACCTGCTTTAATTTTTCCCTTTCTTCTCTTTTTTCTTTTTTACTTTTTATTTTAAAAAATAAGTCTATTTATATTTGCGGAACAAGAAGGTGATTTCTATTTGGGGAACAAAAAGACGGCGTCAGCACTGCCGCCGTTCACTATTTTTATTTTTAACTAAAGATAAAAATAGTTTACTATTTTTTTTTTATAGAAAATAAGTCTATTTACATTTTAAATAATTTAATTATTTAAAAATAAAATAACTATAATACTTTTACTATAAAATAATATATATATATATAAAATTGTGTTGTATACCACCGCTTAAAATAAAAAATTACGAACATACTTTTAGACATCATAACAAAAAAATTTAGGATAAATTACACCTACACTCTATGTATTTAAGAGTCATATTACTGTTACCCTATTTATTATCTGAAATATCACTGCATCCCTGTACTCTTTAATTTTTGTGACACTTTAGTTCAAAAATTAAATTTTCGTTAACTTTTGAACGAAAAAATAGTATTTTCAAGCTTACACCCTATAATTTCTTTGTTTTCACACTTATACCTTTTATTTTATTTGTTATTTATTTTTTTAATTACAAAATTTTATTTTAAAATTTGTAATTAAAAAATAAAAAAGTTACTAAATACAAAAATAAGTAAAATAAAAGCATAAAATTTAATTTATTAATTTATTTTTATTTTTAAGTTTTTATTTTTGATAAAAAAAAAATATTATTTTTGACAAAAAATATTAAATTTTATAGTAAAATATTTTAATATTAACTCAAACGAGCATAGTGAAATTTTCTACCTAGTAAAAAATAAATTATTATATCTTTAAAACTAATTTAATTGAAATAATTAGAAAAAAAAGTATAGTTTTTTTTACCAACGCACTATCTGAGATATATTTTTTTGCCTTTTTTATGTGTGTGTATGGCTCTTTCAGTCTTTTTTGAATTTTAATATTAGCTCAAACGAGTATACTTGTTTCTCTTTTCATGTAAAAAAATAAAAAAATAAAAAATTTGATAAAAAATTAGAAAAGGTTCAAATAAAGTGAAAAAAATCATTTTAAAGCTTTATAAGACACTTTTTTTTAATAATTTTTTAAATTTTTAGTAAAAACAGTTATATTTTTAAATTTATTTTATTATGATGAATCAAAAAGTAAAAAGATTTAGAGTAAAAGTATTTAAAAAATTCAAAAAAAATTAAAAAAACCACACACACAAAAAGACAAAAAAAATCCAAGATAGTGCGTTGGTCAAGAAAATTATACTTTTTTTAAAATCATTTCAATTAAATGAGTTTTAAAAAATATAATAATTTATTTTTTGCTAAAAATAAAAAAAACAGAAAAAAATAAAAAAAAAAATTCAAATAGAACATTTCACTATTCTCGTTTGAACTAATATTAAAATATTTTACTATAAAACTTAATATCTTTTTGTCAAAATTAATATTTTTTTTATCAAAAATAAAAATAAATTAATAAATTAAATTTTATTATTTTATTTTACTTATTTTTGTATTTAGTAATTTTTTATTTTTTAATTAAAAATTTCTAAATAAAATTTTGTAATTAAAAAAAACAAAAAACAAAAAACAAAGAAAAATGTGGTGTATGTGTGAAAACAAATAAAACATGGAGTGTAAGCGTGAAAATACTGTTTTTCTGTCTAAAAGTTAACGGAAAGTTAATTTTTGGATCTAAGTGTTATAAAAATAAAAAAGTAAAGGGTGCAGTGATATTTCAGATAATAGAGGGAATGACAGCGATATAACCCTTAAATACAGAGAGTGTAAATATAATTTACCCTAATAATAATTTCATATTTTTAAATCTATCCATATTTTAGTTACAAAATCCTATAAAATATAATAAATAAAAAACTCCAAAACAATCTACAAAAAGTCATTAAATAGCTTAATAGAAAAACAACCTAAATTCATGCATGAAGAACTCCAAAATTCAAACAGTTGATAAAAAAAAGTTTACAAAATGTTAAATGGGCTTAATGGCTAATTTTTGGATTTTGCGGCTTCAATGCTAACTCAACTTATTTATTGTGCATATTATTTTAATTTTGTTTTAAAAAATAATTCACTTTAACTCTTTAATTTTATGAAAGATTCGAGTAGCGTTAACACTAGGTGTCAAAAATTATCACCTCTACTTTTGGAATCAACATTCCATGCATTATTTATAAGGTGACCAACCATCTCATTTTTCAGAGCTCTCTCGGAGCTCTCTCTCTCTCTCTCTCAATAAATCAAGTTTGATCCACCACATGCAACTGCAAGGGCATCCTTCTTGGTGTCAAGGGTGAGGACAAGGACGAGGACGAGGACAATTTTACAAACTACTCATTTATTCATTCAGACCCACCTCTTAAATTAAAACAGGACCATATTTATTTTCCTCTCTTCTACATCTGTCCTGGTCATCCATATTACACTATCCACGACAGGGATGGCCCCATTTTAAATAGTCCACCATCAATCAATGAATCACATTCTTGGAAGATGCAAGCGAGAAACCCCTCACCACAAAGATATATTAAATTATACCATGATTGTCTTTTACAATCCTGCGGAGAGTTAGAGACTTACATTTTAAATTACATAAACTACTTGCATATTTATAAGTATATACGATATATGATATGATAGTCCTTATACTAACACTTGATGTGGAGCCTATCTTAATTATTTATTTATGAGCACACAATAACTTGTATCTTGTAATATGTTTGTATTTTTTAACTTTTTAATTTAGACTTTTGACTTTGAACTTTTAACATATTCGATCACCTATTTGAGTTTTTGCTCAATAGGAGATTTCAAACTTTCTTCTATTCAATGCAATTGACAAAGATTTATTTTGGTAAACCAAGACCTATTTTGGTAAACCAAGGATACTTCAAGACTTCATATCGTGAAAATATTATTTGAAAAAGCTTATTCGGTATAACTTGCGCTAGACTAATTATGTATGTATTTATTCATTTAGAAAGAAAATAAGAAAATTGAAGGGGCATCCCTTTCTGGGGATCTGGGGACCAACTTATGACACAGTGAGTAAATATATTCTCATTTTTTAAGGTCTTCTGAATTGTTATAAATGAAATCCAACTCATTGTTTCAATCAATAAAAAATGATGATATTTGTAATCATTTTGTCAGGTAAGTAAACATAAATATTACTCTCTTTTGAATGAATCACACAAGTTGCAGCATACAGTACTAGTAAATGAACTGATCAGTAACAATATCAACCAAACTACATTGAAGTAAGCTATTTTGATTCTATACAACATATATATACGGTAGTATGAGTTGCAATAATAACGGCCAAAATGGCTCGAATATAAACTTAGTTTAGAAGTACGAAAATAATTTTGTTCACTCACTTATTAAGTAGGTTTCATTTAAGTTAGTGAATGTAACTATTTTAATCAATCATTTCAAGTGAACAAAATTGGACACTTGGCTTAATTTGTTGTCTGTCGCACATGGGTGGAGCCATTAGAGGGCAAATGGGGCAATTTTCACCCACTAGTTCTAGAAAATTCCATTTTAACATACAATTTTAAGAAAAGTTTATAAAATTGTCTCATAATGAGCAGGAAGATACTATCTCAGTGACCTTCTAAGGGAACAACGACTAAAACCTTTTCTTGAAGTCATTCGAAAGCAGATAGGAGATGGGTGGCTTTCGTCTCGTGAAAATTTAGACGGAATCTCAATAAAATATTAATTTACTTATAATTTTAAAATTCATCTTCTATTGTTTCCTCCCCACAATTTTCTTCCCATGTACAAGTTTAGGATGGTTTTTCTTATTTTTATTTTGGCTCTGCTTTGATTCTTAATTTTCTGGCTAAATTCATGTTTGTCTTCATAGCTAGCTAATTACGATATATATATAGGATTGATTGGATTATATGAATTAGTATTTTGTTTTATGAGTTTTATGAGTTAGGTGTCAATTAATGACCAATATTGTGAGTTGTGTTTAATCATTGATTGGATTTTATGAATTAGTATTTGGTTTCATGAGTTTTATGAGTTAGGTGTCAATTAAAGACCAATGTGAGTTGAATTTGTACAATTTAATCATTGCATGGAATTTATGAGTTACTGTTTGGTTTCATGAGTTTTATGATTTAGGTGCAATTTAAGACAAATGTGACTTGTGTTTGTTCAATTTAATCATCCAATAATTTATACTTTAATGTTTTTAAATTTGTAATGAACAAGTTTGCGATATGATGTTGTTATCATAAAACTCATTTTTCTAAGCACTCTCATTAGACATTCTTTGAATTTCAACTTCTTATTTGCTCTTAGAATTTTTTAAAATTTGATTGGAGGAATTTTTTATAGATAAAAAAGATCCCTTCTCATTTTTATTTTTTTTAAAAGCAAGATCCCTTCTCATTTAATGTGTTGACAGTGGAGCTAATGAGGTCTAAAATAAGGAAAACATTTAATAAAGTTCAACTTCATAAGTTTGGTCCCGACTCTAAAAGTAAGAATACGAGACTTGACATTTTCGTTAAACACTAAGGTTTTGGTGGCTTGACAACAAAAATCGTATTGTATTAATATTGCTATTTAAATTAAGATAAACTTAATACTAATTAACCAAATTTGTTTAAATTAGATTTTAACCTTTGCTGTCGCATTCATTGCATGTGACCTGCATAAATATAATATGCGAGTTCAACGAAACAGTAAGTTTGAAACACACCAATTAATCTAAAGTTCTCTTCTCCCATCTGATCTTCTTCTACATTTTCATCATAACCTCTCTTGACTTTAAGTCAATAGAATATGTTGAATAGTTATCCTGATCTTTCTCAAAACCAGAAGTGTCTTCAAATTAAGGAGGATGACAAGTTCTTTTCTGAGCTTGTGTCCAAGGACAGCTCCATGTCCAACCCTTCTTTTAGAGTCTACTATGGCGGAGTCTCAGGTTCAATCCCCTTCTTGTGGGAGTCCCGGCCGGGTACTCCTAAGCATGCATCATTTTCCGACACTTCACTTCTCCCTCCTCTCACACCTCCTCCCTCCTCTTATTCCCATAACTCTAAGCAACCCGCGAAGAAACGCACTACAAAATCCAAACTTTTACGCGCTTTATTCATGAGGATCATCAACCTGAAGAAAACCACTGTTCCCTTGTCACGCGCTTCGTCATCTTTGTCGTCGTCATGGTCAGTACGGTTTCCATCAATGCTGATTCCAAGGACACCTTCCAATTGCTGGAGGCGGCGAGACCGATTTTCAAGTTCAAGATCATCGTTTGATGGAAGGGTAGATGATGATGAAGAAGAATAAGAAGAAGAAGAGACCATTAAGGGGTTGCCGGCTACTTCAACTCTGTGTTTTGGTATCGGAAAAAACAGTGGTGAGGGGCGCCGAGGCGGCTATGCAGTTGTGATCATGAAAAAGGCTTTGCTGGCTATGGTTGGCCGTCGATCTGGCTGAGGTACTGGAAACTTGGAGTAATTCCATTTCTTGTTTGGTTATAATTGTTCTTTTTTATTTTATTTTTTATATTGTTTCTTCATAGTTCATGCATGTGTGGTAGTGACCTCAACTATCAAAACTAGCAATAAAAATCTTGTTCAGTTATTACCATTTGTCTATAATATTCCATGTTTTTTTCTTTCCTTTTTTTTTTTTGGCTTCCTTCTTTTCTTCTTCTTGTCCCGCCGCTGATAGCCGCTGATAGGACCCCGAAAATTAGGAGCTCCTTCGTTTTTTTTTTAAATTTTTTTATATAACTTTTTTTGTTTGGTGCCTTTTTTTTTCTTTTATATATTTGTAACAATTTTATACTTTTTCGAATTGTCTTTTATTCAAAAGATGAAAAACATTCACCAAAAACAAAAAATAAGAGCATAAAATCTGATTTAATAGCGTACTTGACTTATTTTTATTTTTTTTTGAATTTCTTTTATACTTTGGGAAAAAAAATTTAATTCATTAAAAATATAATAATTTGACTAAATAATGAAAAAAAAATTTACTAAAAACAAAATTAAACAAACAAGAATATGATAAAATTTTCAAGCCAGCACAAAGAACTAGTTCAAGTTTTTTAAAGGAATTGAAATTGAATTTTTTTTTGAAATCTATTTATAAAGAAGAGAATGGGATCGAATAACATTTTCTTTTTTAAAATAATTCCAAAACCTTAAAACTATCCATTATTAAGGCTTAGCTTTTATGTTTTCGTTTTTGTTTTTTTGTTTTAGTTAAAAAGTTAAATTTGATTCAAAATAGGTTGTTGGATAAATTAGCTTTTAAGCTAGCTTGTTTGAAGTTGGTCATTTGGATAAAAAATTATATTTTTTTTTGTTTTTTGTTTAAATTGAATAGTTATTGCTTTTCGATATAGTTAAAAATAATAATTATATATAGTTTGTAGTAATAGTAAACAAGTTATTAATTTGACTTTTTCATTTTAATTTTTTTTGTGTTTTTTTTTTCAAACGAGCCATAATGACTTTTTATTTTTAGGCAAAAAAACCAAAAAACTAGTGTAAGCCAATCACACCTTAAAGTTGGATTAGAATTGGTGAGTCATTGGCATGGGCGGAAGGGAGAAATGGGAGGGAACAGGTGGGCTAAGGTCCTGTTTGGACTATATAAACAGCTATTTTCATGAAAAAAGTTAGTTTAAGTTATACTATTTGATTTCTCTAAAAAAATTAATAAACATTTTTCAAGAAAAAACCGAATACACATCCCAAACATACTAATTTTTTCATTTAGTAAAATAACTATAGTACCCTCAATTAAAAAGTCAATTCTACTCTCAATAATAATAAAAAGTCGTGTCAATATTTCAAATATTAAAATAAGAATTTCATGTATAATAATAGTTAACGTTAGTAAGATCTATTAAATTTCTTGACAGTCAACTGACAAAATAAGACAATTGATATTAGCGACATAACCAGACGAGAGGCCATTGTCATTTCAAATAACATCAATAGAAGTTAATGTAACTTATTCAAATTTTAAAGTAAAAAATAAGAACATATTAGATATTCTAACAAAAAAAAATTACCTTAAAAAAAATTATCTCAAAACTCTAACTTTTTTTCTTCTAAAAATACTAAACTTCTTAAAAATTAAAATTTTAAGATATCCTAAACATGGGCCAAGATAGTGGCGGATGGAAGAAGGGACCAGCGGGCACGTGCCCCTCCTGAAATTTTTGAAATTATATATATATATATATTAAAAAATTACAATTAAAACAGTGCCCCTCCTATCGAAGTAGAACCACTAAAGTCTGAAGTTGAACCCGAAGTCTCTAACCGCTAATGCTAACTCACTAAGTCCCTAAGCACAGCGCCGCGTCGGTGAGGTGAGACGAGAGACGGAGAGAGGCGTCGACGACGACCACGACGAGGCAAGATCTGAGAGAGGCTTGCGAGTTGCGAGAGGCAAGATCTGAGAGAGGCTTGTGAAACCCACGGCCACACGACCAGTCGGCGACTTGCGAGAGGCTTCCCGGCAGCGTTCCTGCTTCTTCAATCTTCCTTCTTCAGCTCACTTCCCAGATCTGAGAGTGAGATCTGCTGCCCAGTGCCCACAGCCGACAGGTATGTAATGGTGGTGTGCGCGGTACAGACTGTTTGGGCTTGTTTGGCACAATCAGAACCAGATGAACTGACCCAATACTGATGACCCCGAACAAAGTATGGACCAGACTCTTTGTCTTCCGAACTCGCTGGATGCTCCTTGCTCCGCCGCCGAACACTTGCAACCATCAAGAACACCGTTAGCGCCTACCGGCCAGTTATGGCTGGGAGGCACTCCGATGCTCAAGTTAGATATCTCTCTGAGAGGTTTCTAAGCAAGAGTTTTGGGGTTAAGAATTGCCTACCTGGTGGTTTGGGAGTGCCTCTCTTTATATAGGGGTCAGGACTAATGAAAGCTGAATCCTCTTAGGATCCTACCTCCTATTAGTAAGGAATTGTTTTCTATCATGTAGATGTGATTTGTTTCCATCTATCCTGTAGATTTGTTTTCATCATGTCGTCCTGATGTTAATTTGTTCCCATCTTATATATCTGATCAAATCGTATACAATATGGAAACTATTCTTTCCATTGAGGGGCCGACGTGGGCTTCATAGGTCCGTTCTGCCTCTATATAGAGTGGGCCGAACTAGCAGGGCCCGAACAACAGTGGGTCCGGGTTTCTTCGAATACTTGGACAAGTCCATTTCGGGCTGGTCTTCCTTTTGGGTCCTTGCCTTCAATCATTCGGGCTGGGCCTTAGGCCCATAGATTTTGTCCACCCTCAGATGGTTACCATGGTTTACTGGTTTTTCTTTTTTTTATTTTTTATTTTTTATGCTTTAAGCTATTTTCTCTTTTATTTTTTTCTTTTATTTATTGAAGTAATAAAAATAGTGATAATAATATATTTTTAGGTGAAGAATATGTTTGTAATTTTATTTATTAAAAATAAAAAATTAAACGTGTTTGAATACAAATTAGAGTATGAAGAAATTGCATTTTATTTATTTATCATTTGTCTGAATAAACCTTTCCAAAGGTTGAAACTACATTTTATCATTTTAGAGTATGAAGAAACTGCATTTTATCATTTTATTTATTTGAGACTATTGATTGATGAATATTAATATATTATTGAGTTTAGGTTGATTTTTTTTGTTTTATTTTTTATTTTACTAAATGGTTATGGAGAAATTCTTTAAAAGAAAATCACACTTAGAAACAGAAAGTTCTGAAAGAAGAGAAGATAATTCTCAATTGTTAAAGTAAAGTCGCGTGGAAATCAATTTAGCAGATCTTCTTGCAGATCCAAGATTACGACATCGGATTAATAGTTATAATCCTAATGACAAAGACCAAATACGTAGAGTATATCTGCAGAAGGATACTTGTCAACCTCGTGATCACCAAATTTCACAAAAGCCATTTGGACGAAAATTACGACGATTTTACCAGCTTGGTTTAGTGAATTTGCTCCATGATTAGATTATAGTGTAGCAAAAGATACTGTATTTTCCTTGTGTTGCTATATTTTCAAATCAGAAATTAGAGACCAATCAGGTGGTGATTCTTTTATTGGTGAGAGGTTTTGTAATTGGAAGAAAAAAGAAAGATTTCAAGTTCATGTGGGAGGTGTTTATAGTGCGCACAATCAAATTTCAGCAAAATGTCAAGATTTGTTAAATCAAAAGCAACATATTCGAAAGGCTTTTGATAATCAGTCAAACCAAGCTCGACTTGATTATCGAATTCGCTTGAATACATCTATTGATTGTGTTAGGTTTCTCCTAAGACAAGGACTTGCATTTCGTGGTCACGATGAATCTGAAACTTCAACT
>JAOTRH010193901.1:0-11516 GCA_034768845.1 Heliamphora exappendiculata
CAATACACTCCAAGTGTACTAACACATCGAGCTCGAATATCGAATTCTCAAAACCTGAATTTGATCCGTTCGACCTAGCCTAGACCAGCTACTATAACGATGTATTACAATCGTACCAATAGAATGTCCGGGTTCATTGCGATTGTGAGCCTACCTGTATAATATGTCAGAACTTTTGACCTGATCTTCCGTGCAGCACGCACCGAGTCAAATACTGGACAGAATATGCGGACTATGCATTCATACATCACAAATATAAAAATGAAATCATAAATACAAAATCATCTCAAATTGTTTCTTATTAATATGCCAAGGTTCCAGAATAAAATACATAAAACGCATGACTTTTCAATATACATTCCCAACACTCGCAGCTCTACTCGTCCTCTAAACATAGGGGCCCGATGTCTTTCAAGCTCCGATAAGTACCAGCTTGATCACGTACATAGGGGTAATTAATGTTGGCGCCTGTAGACAACCTAATTTGACCAGGCCGAATCTTAGGCACCCGTCTCGAATGCTCTCCACTGGTGAAAACATGGAATTATGCTCAAGGGTGTTTCCAAGCAAGCAATGTGAAGAGCTCAATTCAAAACCTAAGAAACTCCTCAAAAACCCTCAGGTTATGACATTTCTCAACCTCACGGCTCTCACCTTTTTCATGATCCTACACCAGGCCGCGTCCTTGCCTTTACGGCTGCCACCTTCGTGTGATCCTAGAATAGGCCATGAGCTTCATTCCTCACAGCCACTACCTTTTCGTGATGTTACAACATTTTGCCACCTTTAAAGGTCACGAACGTCTTGATTCGTACATTAATGTTCACGGCCGCTATGTATAAGGACACGACCGCGAGTTTAACACCTTTTTGGACTGGTGGCAGCATCCTAGCAGATCTCTGTGCTGCTCTGATGCCAATAAATAGGCGCCGTTGTCATAGAAATCAAGAGAGGAATGTTCTGATACTGATAGTCGGCTAATTTAATTCCCTATTTGATATTCCCGATACTCTGTATACACTCAATACACATACTCCCAGATCGAGTTTTTGGCTTTGCTTGCATTGATGAGGCTTTTAGAGCATGGGCTACTTGGTGATTCTAGTCTTCCACATCCGAGGGGACGTCCGAGACGGCTGATCATACCAGGTAACCCTAGGATATCATGATGTTTCTTGTACTCTTGTTTTCTCTCTCCTGGGGGTCGTCACGATTAAGATTTCCATTTATTGCTTTTTTTCCATTCATTTTAGTTGTATATGTATATTGAGCATGTTTTCCTTTAGTTTTTTTTTTGGATAATTAAAAACGAAATTTTAGGTAATTATTTTCTTTCCTTTTCCTTTTCCTTCAGTTTCTAATAGCATGTAAACAATGTATGCTGAAGCATGTTAGTACGATACTTTTTCATGAAAAATAGTATGTTCATGTCCTCTGTAAAATGGAAAACAACATGTTTTTAATGTGATTTTGAGTTCCCTAGCACACTAGACACTCAAAATGTTTCTGTAACCCATAAAACCTAATGACCGCGACCTTATGTTGTCACGACCTTGAGCTATTTTGAACCTAGTATTGTGGCCGCAACATATTTTCTTCATGGCCGCTATCTTTTCTTCAATTTTATCATAGCCGCAACCTTTTATTGCTACGATCGTGAATTTTCTATGAGACCAGTAGCATAAAAATTCTATTTGAACCATTCTGTTATCTTCTTATTTTCTATTGATATTAGATGTACCATGTTTAGAGATCCATGATGTTATTAGAGTAATACTTATTCGATCTTGTTTGTTTATTGTTTTAAATAGGTTATGTATATTTTATTTTCTTGAGTTCCTCTAGACTTTGCATATTAAAAATCTCTTTGAGTTTTTGCAACATAACGGCCGCAACCTTCTGTTGCCATAGCCATGATTTTTTGGTCTCTAGTATTATAGCCACTATGTATTTTCTCATGGCCGTGAGGTTTCCTTCATTTTAGTCACGGCCGTAACATTCTGTTTCTATGACCGTGACCTTTTTTGTATGACCAGCAGCTAAGAAATAGTGTTTGAGTCTTTCTGTTCTTTTTATTTGATCTATACATAGCATGTTAGAAGCAGAATCTGTGTTGCATGACCCTTGGTCTTTTCCCTATTTCCTTTAATCCTCATTTGCATGTTTTTACTTTACTTTTCTCAAACAATAATTGTGGCATGATTAGAAATGACCCTTAGGATTGTAGTTAGGAGCTTTTCTTCTTTATATGCTTTTGATTGAACTCTCTTTAACCTCAATTTCTGTATTTGTTAGCTTTGAAAAGTTTAAAATAAGAACCAATGTTGACAAAGTAGAGGTCCATCTTACGATTGGGCGAAAATGGTACCTAACACCTTTCCTTTTTGTACCTTAACCCCCGAATCGTCTTTTTCTCTAGTTACGTTTAAAATGACTTGTGACCTTCTTTCTATTTTTCTTGGTTTTTCTCAAAAATCAAGTGGCAACTCTATTTTTCTAAAATGTGTTTGGATATCTTGGATTTTTTTTTAAAAAGAAAAGAATATTTTTCTAAAAATAATGGATATCCAACACATCATTTTTTGAGTGAACTCGAAAATACCTACAATTTTTCTAGCGACTCTGTTGGAGACTGATTTTTTAAAAAAATCATAAGGGGGCTTAACTTAAAATGTTAATAGTTCTTGTTGTAAACTCTTCATTGGTATTCGTATTTGCATTGTACATATTTGCATGCTTGGTTCTCAAATCCCTGCTTCGCCTATCTGAGACCCCGATTAGTTTACTGTCTCGAGGCTATGTCGGGGAAGCCAACAAGCTTTTTTGCTAAATGCTCTCATAGATGTGGCAAAAAGAGTTGTTATGTATCGCTTGACCATGCCTTGCATCATTCCTAGCATGGGAGGTATATTCTTGACTCTATTCAGAAGGTACACTGAGTGTAGACCTACCATCCTTTTCCTGTTGTATATAGCTTCTTAGACCCCTTCTTTTAGGATTATGTAATTTTGATTTTGTGAATGCTTTTATTTGTATAGTTAGCACCCCTTTTTATGATAATTTTTATTTTCCCGTCTTGTTGCCGAACACGGGTTGTTTCGGGTTTAGACCCCGACTGACGAGCTCTATAGTTTACACTAGTCTTTTCAACTTTGAGACCCAAGATTATAGCTCTGTTCATAGAAGAACCTATACGCACTTGGGCCTGATCTCTGAGAGAAAGACTTAGATGAGTAGAGCAGTTAAGATTATCGATGGCATAACTAAAATTAACCATGACATATATGATGTGGGGAATTATGGAACTACAATAGACAGTGGAGGGAATTAATACTGCTGTAACTAACCAGGCCAAGATCCAAACTCAATGCAAAACACAAATTTGAGCCTTCCAAACCCAGATTGTGGACCCTAATGTAGTTCTCCCGAATGATCAAGAAGATGGGGTAGGAGATAACATTTAGGATGATAACTTGGGACCCAAAGAAGCCCAACCAGGAGCTGCACCACCGGTATGACCGGGAATCCCAAAAATCTTGGCCACCAAGGAGTTCATCTTGTCTGATAAGGTTGAAAAATTGGAGAAAATTTTGAGGAAAGCCCGAGAAATTGAAAATTATATGCTAGACGTAGAGGGGCTCTGTCTATTTCCCAATGCAAAACTCCCAAAAAAATTTTGATATGAAGAAATTCGATAGAACCGTGGATTTGAGAATTTATTTGAGGATGTACGTGGGTACTTTGTCGCCTATGGGAATCAGAGATCAGTTAAAGGCCCAACCTTTCCAACGGTCTTTGTCGGGAGCTTTCCAAAAGTGGTTTTCGTCATTGGATGCTGCAAAGAGGAGAACTTGGGAAGATATCGCTACTGCATTTATCAATCAGTACAATTACAACATCCAACTTGGTGTCACGACTCGAAAACTCGAGACTACTAGACAGGATGCCAAGGAATATTTTGTTGAGTTTTTGACTCGTTAGAGGGCTAAGGAAACCAAGATGATGAACATGTCCATCGAGAAAGAGTATGTAAGAATGGTGGTGAAGAATCTATAGCCACAATTCCAAAAGTATCTGATCACATAGTCATTGATGACATTCGAGCAAGTTTTCAATGTTAGAATTCAGATATAGGAGTTTGGTGATATCAAGAAGGGGGAATCAAGTTAGAGAGTGAAGGGGAAGATAGACATAGACTACGATGAAGGGAAAGATGTGCCAAAATGGCATCCGATCATACAAGAACCATATAACAATGGGGGCTCTTGAGAACCTTGGGTTCCTCCCCCACCATATGATTATGAGGATCCTTTTAATGGAGTATCACTGCCTCTGCTCTTTGAGATAGAAATCGGCATTGATAAAGAATCCCATTGGTTTGCACAGAACGTGATGGGATCGAAGAGATCTATAGGGAATTAGGAGAACTAAAGAAGAAGATAGTCAGGGAAAGATGAAGGTAGAAGATTTTTAAACTTTTCAGGGAGAAGGATATCTGGTGACCGAAGTTAGAGAAGTGACTAATCAGTTTGAAGGCCTATGGGAGCCCGAAGAATAAGTAAAACATGTAACGAGAAGTGGGACACATTTTAAACTTGCCCAACTAGAGAAGGGGCAACCGAGCAGGGGAGTAGAAGAATCGAGAAAACAAGGAGAAAAATAGAACAACGAGGAAGAAGATATGGCTTTGAAATAGCTTAGGAAAACACAAGAAAATGTAAGCGTTTGGGGATTGCTGGTGGCTTCTCATAAGCACCGACAGACAATGTTAAAAGCTCTGAATAGTGTAGACATTCTGATCGACATTTTGCCCAATAAGTTGGTTGGTATGTTGGTACCGGAGAAGTAACCGAACGTAATCATTTTCAGTGACAAGAACTTCCCGTCAGAGGGACCGTCTCATAACAAGTTGCTGCATCTGACTGTTAAGTGTTTGGGGAAGCAGTTACCGGTCGTCTTAGTCGACAACGATTTTGTGCCCAACGTGTGCCCATTATGAACCGCTTACTGCTTAGGTTTGAAGACATAGGATTTCAAACCAAGTGCGCAAGGAGTGCGAGCATACAACAACATAAGAAGGGATGTTCTAGGACTAGTAACTTTTGTCATGACAATGGGACCGCTGGAGAGTGAAGTAGAATCCCATGTTCTCGACGTGCCAGCTTTGTTCAATCTGCTACTAGGAAGACCCTGGCTACATGACCTAGCAATTAGAGCAGTTCCATCAACCCTACATCAAAATATCAAGATGATTAAGGAAAGGGTGACTGTCACTATTTCGAGAGAAACTAGCATACCAACCTTGCTTAGTGACACCACTCTGGTCATTGAGATTTAACATGGGGAAGAAGATCTTCTTCTCAATGGGTTTAACTTTGATGAAACCAAGGCCATTCAAGTTCTGATGAATGAGGAAGAAAACTATGTGAACCCGAAGTTGCTGACGATGATGAAAGAAATGTCCTACTTTTCAGGAATAGGGCATGGCAAGAATCTGTAGGGAATCTCAGAGCTGATCCCTATGCACCACAACCGTTATGGATATGGGCTCGGATACAAGACGAAATCAAAAGACTCGATGATGGGAGAGCATGAACTGACACTAAATGGGAATTTTATCAAAGTGGAGATGACTTCCCTTACTACGAATTTCTAGAGCCTTGGACTGAGAAAATAACTAATTAGAAGTTATTGGGATTGGAGATCTTCTTTAATCACCAACTATCTAATAGTGAAGAGGAAATGAAAATATGGCAAATGGGCCTTACTGAGAAGATACTAGCAGACTGGGCTAACCATTGCCAGAAAGGAGATTTAGGCTCTTTCTTTAGTGAAGAGAAGGCCCGAGTGCGTGTAGGCAATGAAAAAGATAAAGTTGTGCTGATGATGGATGATGACAAGCCTACGGAATAGACTATGCTCATTATAGATGTTGCTGAGAAGATGCAAAAGAGTTAGTCCTTAGAGTCTTTTCATTTACATGATGTAGAAAGTGAGTTGAAGTTTGAGTCTGGTGAGTCTGTTTTAATCAAGTATGTGAATGGTATCTATAGTGGCAAGTCTATCGGGAATGCACCTGTTGGAATTTTGAGTCCTTTCTGTTTTGAGTCTGAAGTTGTAACCCTCGTTAAAATCAATCAAATGAATTTAGATTTTTCCTACTTCATCGTGCCTCAAATATTTTGTATGGATTCTAAAAACTTTAATGAATTCGAGAAAGATATCCCCCAAGAATTAAAACTTTTAATCGAAAAAGAAGAGAAAATGCAAGCTAAACATGTAATAGAAGAAACTGTTTTAATGAGTCTTAATAATAAAAAAGATTCGCAGATTGTTCGAGTTGGTTCTATGCTCTCTTTGAAAAAACGTGAGTAGTTAACCTTTTTATTCAAAGAATTTAAAGATATTTTTGCATGGTCCTATGAGGATATGCCCAGAATAGATCTTGAAATTGCACAATACCAAATCCATCTTTAACCCGACGCATAAGCTTGTTAAGAAGAAACTCGGGAGAATCAGGCCAAACTAGGCTCTCAAGATCAAAGAGGAGGTTACCAAGTAGACAAATGCTAGATTTTTATGGTCATAGAATACCCGAAGTGGGTAGCTAACATCGTCCTAGTACTAAAGAAAGACGGAAGGATCTGAGTATGTATTGATTTCAGGGATCTTAACAAGGCCAGCCCTAAAAGATGACTTCCCCCTCCACCACATAGATGTGTTGGTGGATAATACCGTTGGGAATGCACTCCTATCTTTTATGGATGAATTTTTAAGGTATAATCAAATCTTGATGGCGCTAGAGGATTGAGAAAAGATTATCTTCACGACACCTTGAGGAATCTATTGTTATAGGGTCATGCCATTTGAGCTAAAAAATGCAGGAGCAACCTACCAAAGGGCTACAACCACGTTACTGCTCAACATGATACACAAGGAGGTAGAGGTATACGTGGACGACGTGATTGTGAAATCTGAGACTAAGGAAGGGCACGTTATTGCTCTAAGAAAGCTCTTTGAGCATATAAGAAAGTATAAGATACACCTGAACCCGCAGAAATGTTCTTTTGGAGTGACAACAAGGAAAATGTTCAAGTTTATGATCACGCAACGAGGGATAGAAGTTGACCCGTCAAAGATCAAGGCTATCCTCGATATGCCTTCTTCGAGAACTGAAAAGGACGTAAAGAGTTTTTTGGAAAAGGTTCAGTTCATTAGTTGGTTTATAGCCAAATTAACCACTACCTGCGAACCTCAGTTCCGACTCTTGAAGAAGGGAACTAAGTTTCAATTAGATTAACAATGCCAAGAAGCTTTCGATAATATAAAATAGTACTTGCAAAATTTGCCAGTTCTGTTGCCACCAGAGCCTGGTAATCCTTTGATACTGTATCTATCCGTAACTAATTCAGCAATGGGATGCATGCTCGCTCAGAAAGATGAAGCTAAGGTAGAAAGAGCTGTCTACTATTTAAGCAAAAAGATGACAGATTGCGAATGTCGATACACGCCTTTGGAAAAGACTTGTTGTGCACTAGTTTGGATCTCTAAGAAGTTGTGCCATTACATGCTGGCATACCGAGTTGCTCTAATCTTAAGGATGGACTCGTTCAAGCATCTCTTCGAGAAGCCAGTATTGACAGGAAAGTTGGCCCGATGGTTGCTGATGCTAGCTGAGTTTGATTTGTAGTATGTTACGAGGAAATTAGTGAAAGGGAGAGCCGTTGCAGAGTTTTTGTTTGACCATCCTGTTGACGGAGAAGAAGAACCCGAGTTTGAGTTTCCAGATGAACAAGTACAAAAAATCGAGAAGGATCTGTGGACATTGTATTTCAACGAAGCTTCGAACCAGTACGGATATAAGATAAGGATACTCTTGATCACTCACGATGATTCTAATATCCCATTGACTTATAAGCTAAGCTTTGAGGTTACAAACAATCAGGCCAAGTATGAACCTGACTTAGCCGGGTTGGAAGTGTTAGGGTTGTATACTGAAAATTATATTTTTAGTATTTAATTTTATTTTAATAAATTAATTTTCTATTTTATGAGAATCTTAATGAGCAATTTATGCAATATCATTTCTTTAATATTATACATGGATGTCCTTTATTCTGTACAGTATTTAATCTGGTGTGTAGAGTACGACTTGCACACAGAAAATCAGATTTTACATTCTTGCGGAATATAAATTTTATGTTCATTGTTTAGATAGAAATAGACATACCATCGGTGCAACTGTAGTACAGAGTTTTAGTAAGTATGTCTTGATTACGGAGAACAGATAATAGTATCGTCTATTATTCTAACTCTCTATGGTAGTACACTTTGTGTGTATTGAACAGGACACATTGGGGTAATTAATTTTATACTGACTATATAAATTAATTCATACCCCAAGGTTATTGTAAATAGTGCTTAGACTCTTAATCCTAATATAATTATTGATTTGCGATTATTTAATACTCGTTGTTTTGATTTATTAGAGGGTGCGATCTTCTATGGGTTTATATTCTCGGTGAGTTGGATAGCAGTATTATTTATATGGTGAATCTTAATTATTGACGAAATTCACGTATCAAAATATTAAGATTGGCAATACACCTTTAAGGAAGCTTATAAGTTTTGACTTGGCCAAATTCTGTAGGTGGATTTGATTATCTGGCAGTCAAATAAGTTAAGCGAAATGGCTTAAGGAATTTTAAGAACCCGATTAAATTAAATTGTCAGTAATTAAATTTAATTGGTGGGTATCGAGAATCTTAACGTAGGGAGATGAGTTAAGCATTTAATAACAAGAGCTCAATGTAAGAAGATCTTGAGATTATGGCTTATAGTGCAATTACAGTTCTTTAGTGGTGTGAACTGTAATTTAGTATTTTATGAAAATTACAGAAACTGTTGCAAGATTTTTATAATTACATATATCGCTGTAAGGTTTGCTTAATTGCAGAAACCGCTAAATGGGATATCTGTGTTTCACTAGAAATTTTCGTCATAATTACTCCATAGGTCCCTGTTGTAACCCTATAAATATGCAGGTCGGCTGAACCAAATTCATAACTTGTCTTCAAGACTAAAGCTGTCCAAGTTCTGCCGGTACGAGTTCTTGAAGGTTCGTAGCCCACACTACCTTTAAAAATTTCATAAGAGAATATAGTATAAGGTCTGACGGAAGCTTCAACTCGGAATCAAAATTGTAGTTGAAGAATCGACCGGTAAAAAGGTATTCGTTTAAATTAACTGTGGTTGCACGGATTTTTATTTTGATCGTTCGACATCAAAAGTTTTATTTAGAGCCTGTTCTAGTGTTAGCCTGTCCAGTTAATTTTTATCTAAAATCGTTTATAAAAATAATGATCTTGGAAGTTTTGCCTCTAACAATTGGTATCAGAGCTGGTTTATTTTTTGTTTACGATTTTATTGGGGCTAGGTAGTTTTAGAACTGTGCTAATTTTGTTTCATTGGCGTTCTATTCTCGATTTTATGATCATCTATTTATTTATGTTTGATTGAATGGTTTGAATGATGATTATATTTTTTTTAATCACGAGGATTGATCATGATAGATTAATGGTGGCCGGCGTGGTGGCTTGGTTTGGAACTGTTTTGATCGATTTTTCTGATGTGTTTTGATACTGATATGGTATATTTATATATATCAAAGTTTATCAAAGAATCCTGATGCAATCAAGATACATGAAACTGATAGGAACAATGATTATTACAACCTATCTTCAACAGGAGATCGAAACACTTTAGTGCTTCGATTCGATCATAAAATCGAAATATATATCTATACTATTCTTAAAAGCCAACCCTCCAACCGCTAAAGCCAACCGGATTTTTTACTTCCATATTTACCCTTTTTATTTTATTAATTGACTACAATTTATTAAACTTAAACAATAACTGAAATGGTTAAAGAAGATAAAACCCAATCAACTCACTCGCCCCACTAACCCCGCTACTCTCTTCCTCACCAACGATTATGTTGCCAAAATCACTATTCTACATTTTTTTCCATCTACAAACAGAGAGAAATAGACAGAATATACTTTGGTTTGATGTCTCCCACAGCCTGGGTTTTCACATTGTTCATTCAAACAGTTTTCCGCATACATCACTCACAGGCTAGTTTTCTTCCCCTTCCACAGCACTGCAACCGTCTCAGCCTCAGCTATTGCCACCTCCATTGCCGCAGCCATCTTTGACCGCCTCTTCGTCGTCGGTGTCTCACGCTGCCACGATTAACTGTAAGTTTTCTCTCCCTCTCTCTCTCTCTCTCTCTCCATCGCCGAAGCCGTCCTTCACTATCTCTCCGGCGTCGGTGTCTCACGCAACCGATTTCGTCGCACGCAATCGCCTCCGTCGACGGTGTATCGCGCTATCACATGTGTTGCCTGCGTCTCGCGCTATCACCATTCTCCACCGCGAGGTAAGAAGCCACAGGTAAAAGCTTTATGTAGACTGTTGTAAAAGCTTTAGTTCTGGACACCTTGCAGAGACGCAGGTAAGAAACCTATGAAGAATCATAAATACAAATAGTCAGTGCAATTAATTTCGTGGGTCCCACTTTTGCTAAGTTTATTATGCTGATTTATTTTATTTATTTTTTGTTATAATAATATTTTAATTATTTTATCAACATTTTTTGTCTTTTAGAATTTCTTACAAAGCACAAAAAAAAATTCACAACATAAAAAAATAAATCACAAAAAGGTAAAAATAAATTAATAAGTCAGATTTTTTTTATAATAAATTTTCTTCAACTTTTACTTAAAATATATATATTTTTCCAATCTCCTTCTCAAGAAATAAAAATAAATTAATTTTTATCAACCATGAAAGTTCCAAAAAAATAGTAAAAAACAAAATTAAGCCACATTAGCCTAAACCAGGCCTTAATCAGGATATTATTACCTCTAAACTTGGAGACATTGATAGAATTGAGATCCTTATTAAGAAGAAGGATATATCTTTATTTCAATCTCTTAATATTTGTATTATCCATACTATTTAATAAAGCAAACTTAGAATTTAGTGAAGTCGTATTATATTTTTTATACTTTCGAATATATCCAAAAATCAACTGCTACCTCTACTCATAGCTTAAGGATACAATGGTAAAATTATGTCAAAATAAACCTATGTTCCCACTTTTGCTAATACTGTTTAGGGAAGTTTTTTTTTAAGGTTTTTTTGTAATTTTTTCCTTTTGTGATTTTTTTATTTTACTATTCTATTTTTTTTTTGAATTCGTTCTGATAAAAAAAAATTTAACATATAATCGTTTTGGTTATAGTTTTAAAAAAATTACTAAAAACAAAAAGTCTTCAGGTGGCTTTTTGTGTCTTATCTTAATTTTCTTAAAAATTTTTATTATTTTTTTTATTTTTCTAACTTCTCATAAAAACTAAATTTACAAAGTATATCCATTTAACCTAACGTAAATAAATATATTATTTTTATATATTTTAAATTAATTCAAGTTGCGCACGCATTGACAAATT
>JAOTRH010193912.1:0-11516 GCA_034768845.1 Heliamphora exappendiculata
CAGATATGAAGATGTTCCCACTGGCCTTCTCTATTGTAAATGAGGAGACGGCTGAGAGTTGATCCTGATTTTTCATCAATCTCAAGAAGCATATGGTCCTCGATAGGGAGGGGGTAACTTTGCACTCTGATTGCCATGTTTAAAAATGCTATTTCCTAGTATTGGGAGAACCGAGGTGTTCGACCAGTAGGGTATAATAGGTACTGTATTCGATACGTACAAAGTAGCTTCAACGAGAAATTCATGAACTAGCCACCCAAATCCTTAGTGTGGAGACGACTGACCTGTATAAACCCTGTGAAATGAACTCTTTCCCATGATGGTGGTGCTCATTGGGGGGTGATGACCACGAATCATGTTGAGGCTTTCAATGGCGTATTGAAAGGAGCTCGAAATATGCCCATCACTGCGTGTGTGAAAACCAATTTCCATCGATTGGTTATGTATATAGATAGAATGAGGAGTCATGCTGAGAACATGCACATGAATAAAAATATATATCCAGATTCAGTGCAAGAAAAGATCATTCGCAATAAGGAGATATGCAATCAATATAACTTGATACCATTTAACAGGTAAATCCTATTTCTATCACACGAGTTGGATAAATATAATGTCATAATAATGTAATGTACATATTGATTGACTTAAATTTGCAGGAGTTAGGGGGTGTACAAGGTAGTGACAACAGTTCACCAAGGTAGAGGTCAAAATCGGCACGTAGTCCACGTACATAACAAAGCATGTAATTGCAATAAATATGAGATTTACTACTACCCTTGCTCGCACATGTTTGCTGTTCTTGCTGATCTAGGAGTAGATGTCTTATTTTTTATTGCACCCGAGTATTCAATGTCAACATACTTACAAGTTTGGCAAACGAAATTACAACCAATGCCACATGAAGATTATTGGCCGATGCCAAACTTCTCGGTGGTCATCGCAAACCTGAACTGTATAAGGCCTGCAAAGCTAGGACGTCCGCAAAATAGTTGAATCCACAATGAGATGGATATGTCAAGACAACGGATGTCGAATCATTGTGGTATTTGTCAGCAAATAGGACACGACAGACGAATATGCCCCAACAGGCCATGATAGGTTGATATGGAAGTGACATGCGGCCGATTGTACTGATCGAAATTGATGCTTATATTGTTCAATATGTGTTTGTAATAACCTCCTCATTTATAGCATTTTGATTATATATACCATTCAATCTCACGAAAAAGATCATTAAATTGCATTATCTATTTGTAATACTTGTTGATACAAGAAAACAAATGCCAAGAAATTATAGAAAAATAATATTGAAAACCCAGACTTTTGCTAGCTGTTATTCGTCAAAATCCAAATAATTCGAAGTGTGAAGTAAGGTTTGCTATTAACGTGACTTTTCATCTAAGCAGGTGGGATCCACATGCTATCAGACGTTAGAGTAGAGGGCTTCATGGCCCACATGACTACTCGGCCATCCTGATATTGATGTGAGTGGTCAATAATGTGCATGACCATATGCATGACTAGAGACTGACAATTGCCCATTCTACAAACAACGTGACAACGCTAGCAATTCTCTGGTCACTCCACGCTTCAGTCCCCTATAAATATCAATCGTTGTGATTGAGATACATATACCTCTAGCCATTCTAACCAATCCAACATATATGAACATGGTGTTAACATATATAGTGTGCGACATCTTCATTGCAATGGGTCATAGTTGGGTTGGTAAAAATGACTTTATATTTCTTTAGATCCTAACCTCCGCTACAGTACAAACAATGTACATACCACGCAATCCGAGTTGCAATATCGAATTTCACAATTGGAGGTCCTAGTGCATGACTGCCGAGCAACTGATGTTTGAATCCCACGACAACTAGGGAAGAACATACCCACTGATACTAGTCAACAATTGTAGAAGGCTTTGCATCGTTTTCGCAAAAAAGTTAATTGCATGCAAATGCGGTTACATAGCTTCACTTGTGAACAGACATCGAAGGAGCGAGAAGAAGAATGTTTACTGCACGACGTGCCATTGTACCACAATTGGAGCATGGATGCTACCTACCAATCAAATATTGAAATGTCAGATGATGATGGAAGCATATGATGTGCGGCTGTATTCTAGTATGTCATAATTTGAATATCACTATGACATATAATGCACAAACGAGATGTTTGTATATGTCCTTTGAAGTGTGTGTTGTATTATGTGTCGTATCTATAATTCGGATGATATTACCTTAAATGGTTTGAGCACGAAAGTTGTGTTTATAAGCTCAGCTCACGTGTGTGTTGTTATACTTATTTGAAAATTAATTTTGAAGGTACATTAATTCATTGGACAATCAGTGAGCAGCCAACTTTGTGAGGTCACCATGATCTATACAGACATCCATTTTTAATGTTATTTCATGCGTTGAAAAGATAAATTTACACTCTTAAACATTCATGTATAACTCTAAATCGAATGATCAATGGATTTATCGTTAAACGATTTCGAAGTTAGCTTCCCAAACTTGATGTGGTTGGAATAATTAAAGAATAACGTGTTTAGCAAAATCGGTATTCATACAACAACTGAACGCTTTCAATACAACAAATTAGGTTTTTTTAGCTTTTAATTTATATTACCACAAAAAATTAATTTATTTGTAATCATGACATTTATAATGAAAAACAATACTTTATCAGTTAAAATTTTAGTACTAAAAGATGCGAACATAAATTTTTTAAAACTTGAGATTTTTAATATAAATTTAACATTTAAAATATAAAATTGAAAAAGCTTTTCAGAAAGTCTATTTAACAAGCAGTAATAAATTCAAAATCTCAATTTATCAAAAATCTCATTTAAAAAAAATATTTATATTAATTTTTTCAAAATAATAACAGTTAATTTCTCTCGTCAAAACGATTTGAAAAAACATTTTTAAAATCAAAATCTAAAAAAAGTTTAAAAAATACAAAAATTAGCTAATAAGTCAAATTGTAAGTTGCTTATTTTTTATCTTTAGTGAATTGTTTTCACTTTTGATAATTTTTTTTTACTTTTTTTATTTATCTCATCGAGACAATTTAGAAAAGTAAAAATATTTTAATTTAATCAAAATATAAAATATTAAAAAAAACAAAAATATATTAAATTTACAAAATGTAGTCGAAACGGGGCCTTTGTCTTATCAACAAAAATATAGATAGTGGAGAACTTGAGAAATAACAAAAAATTTTAAAATAAAATAAACTTAACTTAATTAAAATAAAATTTTAATTAAACTTTGAATAATTAAATAAAAATTAATCATAAATATTATTTTATTCTTGTCATCAAGAAGAATGAAAAAATAAAAACTTAACTAAAACTTATAGCAAACTTGAAAATATTTAAAAATCAAATAAATCAATCACCAAAAATGTATATTAAATGCAATTTAGTAATAAAATTAAAAGCGTGTTTTCTAAACACATTTTAAATGAAATTGAATTTTAAAGAAAAACGTGTTTAGCAAACACGCTCTCATTGAAAATGAATTTTAACAAAAAACGTGTTTACCAAGGACACTTTAAAGTTGAAAGCGTGTTTAGCAAACACGCTTTCATTGAAACTAAATTTTAAAATAAAATGCATTTATCAAACACGCTTTTATTAAAACTAAAGTTATACTGAAAACATGTTCAGTAAACACGTTTTATGTATTAATCCAGAAAATGCGCTTGCTAAACACGTTATCATATTGTTATTTTTATTCCCTTCGAGGTTAAACTTAAAGTGTGTTTAGCAAATACGTTTTTTATTAAAATGTATTTGCTAAATACGTTTTTACGTAGGTTAAAAATTAAGTTTAAAAATTCCTAATCTGTTAATTAAGTTAAAACTTAACTTATTTTGGTAAAAGAGCCCCAGTTTTTGAAAATTACGTTCTACAGCCCTCACGGGTGAGTAATTATTTGGTGCTCCTGAAGTTCTATATGGCAAGTCCGTGTAGTGTTCCCGTCTAATATGGTGACGACAAATTTTACGGTAGGAAGCCCACATTATATAGGTTGCGACCATTTATTTGTCGAGAGTACCGCGTGACATCGCCAACATGGTACTCCGGGAGTATCTAATAATTTTTCCCTCACGGGTTGGGGGCAGCACTCTTAGAAAAAAATTTGACCAATTTTTATTTTTGAATTTTATATTTGTTGCTTCAGTTTAGGCATTGTAACTTTTGCAACTTGCTTCAGTTTAAGTGGTGTATCACATTGCTGAAAATAGTTGTTTCTAGATTGTAACATGAGAAAAAGTGATTGCAGCTGAAAAAAATATGAAATTTTGGGTTAGGTTCTATTTGGTGGTCTTGTATTCCAATAAGTCACAGCTAAATATTATGTTCCAATAAGTCCAATCTAATATTTTTTATATCAAAATTACTCATAAGATACCATTCACTCTCCACCGCTGTCGTCGCCACCGCAACCTTACCACCACCACCCCCACCACCATGCTCCTCCACTCCCCACCACCACTGCCACCACCATCGCCACCACCGCCACCACCACATCCACCACTACACTCCGCCAACACCAACACCCAAAAATGAGACATTTGTGCATAAAATAAAATAAATGTCTTATTTTGACAGCAAATGTCTCATTGCAAATAAATTACTCATTGCATAAAATAAGATATTTAGTAATGCAAAGAAAATGACTTACTAGAAAATAAGACATTTTCAATAAATGAGACATTTTTGCAAGTGAATAAAATAAATGTTTTGTTTCGACACCAAATGTCTCATTGCAAGAAAATATTTCACTGCATAAAATGAGACATTTTAATAATGCAAAGAAAATGTCCTGCTGCCACCATCATCAGATCACCACCACCATAAAAAATGAGACTTTGTTATAGAAATTAAGACAATGCAAGAAAATAAGACATTTTCAACAAATAATACATTTGTGCAGCAAATAAATTAATGTCTTATTTCGGCACCAAATGTGTCATTGCATAAAATGAAACATTTTATTAGTGCAAAGATAATTATCTCACTAGAAAATGAGATATTTTTAACAAATGTTGTGCAAAAAAATGAGACATTTCTAATAAATGAGACATTTGTGCAGTAAAATAAAATAAACGTCTTATTTCAACACCACGATCAGTAAATGAGACATTTGTGTTGAAAAAAATAGACATTTATTTTGAAAAAATGAGACATTTGTTTTAAAAAAAATAATTCAATAACAAAAAAAGAGACCTTGTGTACCAATATCCAACAAATGAGACATTTCGCTTTTACAAATATCTCACTTTCACAAATGAGACATTTCATGTAACGTACTTCCAAAATCACACATCACCATCACACACCTTTGTTGAGCTCCTCTAGAGAAGACGGTGCTTGGAGAGAGAGAGAGAGATAACGAAAAATAGATGCTATATCAATGCCATGTGAACTAACAATATCAACATGATTAACTGCATATATGATCCTTGGTTGGTAAGCGTATGAATTTGAGCTAATATTGTGATTTCCTGGAAAAAGCTTTTGTATTCAAGATTAGCAATTTGAAAAAGAAGAATCCACATAGTAAAAATCAGCTTGTTAGTTCGGCTCCCCTTGATTTCGATTTTTCTTATGGTTACTCTCTATCTGTATCCCATTTTCTTAATTTTCATAACAAGAAGTTGGTATTCAAAGCCAACAAAGAGGAAGAGGAGAAGCAAGCGGGCATGCCCAGTCGTGACATGAAACTATGAAATGGTTGGCACCATTGCTTCGATTCCAATAAGGGTACTTCTCGGCAATGACGGTGGCGTAGTCTCCGACCAAGGATTGGAGGGTATCGCAAGAGTAGGTGATGATGGGGAGCGCATAGAAAAAGAAGAACAAGACGAACACGAAGAAGGTAACGACCATCTTCTGCTCCAGATTCGTGCAAGCCAAATTTGTGCGAGAGAGAGAGAGAGAGAGAGAGAGAGAGAGAGAGAGAGAGAGAAAGAGATAGAGAGTTTAGAGCCAGATCCGGGCAAGCCTCCGGAGGACAACGAAGGTGTCGAAGAAGTCCCTAGTCGAGGACGACAGAGGAGACAAAGGACTTGTTTTGATTTGGTTGAGCAACAGCGATGGCAACAAGGATTAACGACAACGAGGAGAGACGACGTCGGTGTCGGAGGCCAGATCTAGTAGAGCGATTGTGACGGTGACGACAAGGAGGGGCGACGACGACATCTCTTGTTTCGTGGCGAGAGAGAGTCTGTCAAGGGTGGAGCGGGTTTGGGGATAAGCCCATATTTATCTAAATAATTAAATAAATTTTAAAAATTGAACTTAATGAAATATTGATAAAGTAGTTAACATTTAATGAAATACAAGTCTTTTAAATAAGATCTTGAATTAATTTTTCTTAAAAAAGTAATTGTAAGTTCTAACAGAAGTTATAAATATTTGGGAGATATTTTAGATTGTGAGTTTTAAGTTTTGAATTGTAATTAGAAAAGAAGATAAATATGTGTAATGGTTAGAAATTTACAGAAATGCCCTTTATATGGCATCCGCACGGTCACACCCCAGACGCCTCAACTGAAAACACATGGCCAATTTAGGTGAGCTAGGAATGTTGAATAAAGAAAATTGAAAATAAATAGAGGTTTCCGTAATAAATAGAACTTTATGTTTAGAGGTTTTCATAATAAAAATATAAATAAATAAATTAAATTAAAAATAAAATAGAGGTCGATTTGGGATAAGACTTATAGGCCATGTTTGTTTTGAGAGAAATAATTAAGGGGTATTTAGTGTTCTCTCACTAATAATTTTAGGATAATGTGTTTAATGCATTGTTAATACCTTTTTTTATCGATGCTTATGTTCGGTTATTTCATGGGACGTGAAAAATTAAAAAGAAAGCTTTATGCATAAATGACAATAATGTTCAATTTTAATCAAAATCCTTGCTATTGAAAATGATCTTGAGGGTTTAACCTAACTACATACCAACTAGCCAAAATCATGGGCAAACATGCTGACGTATAAAAATATTTGTTAGGCTAAACATGCTGGCCGGACCACTGGGACCCCTGGGACCCCTGGGACCTTAGATCCCTGGGACTCCAGACCCTCGGACCCCAAGACCCCAGACCTTCAAGACCTCGAGACCCAAGAGCTCCACATCTCTAAACCTTGGTACTTTATAGTCCCGGACCCGTAGGACCCACAAACCTTCGGGAATCCCAGACCCCCGAGACCCCTAGGACCTTCAAACCCCAGATCCTTGGGACCCCAAACCACGGGGATTCAGAGACCCAAGAGCTCTAGACCATAAGACCCACGAGACCCTAGGACCGCCAGACCATAGGACCCTAGACCGTAGGAGCCCGGAATCCTAGGACCCCAAGACCCTAAGATCGCTGAACCTCAGACCTAGGGACCCTAGGACCCCGAGAACCAAGAGACCTTGTGACCCCCGGACCCTAGACAATGGGGACCTCGAGACCCAAGAGACCCCCGGACCCCTAGACCCTGGGAGTCCAAACCTCAAGACCCTAAAATCGTTGGACCCGGGGACCCTGAACCCCAGGACCCCAGGACCTTTTGATCCTCGGACCCCTGAACCCCGGGGACCACAGACAATGGGGACCTCGAGACCCAAGAGTCCCTCGGACCTTAGGACCCCTGAGCTTTTGGGACCCGGGATAATAGGGACCCCAAGACCCAAGAAGACCCCGGACCCCAAGAATATTTTAAAAAAATTAAACTAGCGGTTGAGAATATTTTTATTCCAGGGTATAATGGTTATTTTATGGTCTTAGAATTTTGCCCTCCAATCATTGGATAATGTGTGCCACCTCCTCCATGGAATTTAGTTATTCCTCATTTGTAGGAATATCAATCCGTTTGGAATTGTTTGTCCGCCTTTCTTTTTACATCCAAACATAGGATAGAACTCATACTAAGGATTATTAATCAAATACTAACCTTGAGTCCCTTAAAATAAGCATAGCCATATAGGATAAATTTTATTTTGCCTATATTTATTTTTAGTAAGAAAATATTGTTTGATAAAAAATAATTATTTTTTGAGATTCTCTTCGTGACACCAACCGAAAGAACAAATAAAATAAAATAAAGTTTCGAAATAACTATAACAACTCAAAATAAGCTAATAAGAGAAATTGTTTTACATATTTTTTTTTTTAGACAACTTGTTTTGTTTTTGCTAAAAAAATAATGTTTGATTTCCTTAATCAAGACAAATCGAAAATGTGAAGATTTAAAAAAAAAATTAAAAAATAGAAAAAATGAAAATTCACTAAACGGGCAAAATTTAGGTACTAAACTCAATTTAGGTACGACAACTTAGTAATTATGTTTTCATTACATAAAAAATATATTTCCAACATAAACAACTATTCGGATGCAAAATTTTATTAATTTCGTTTACTAAAACATAAAATTCGTGACTTCATTCTTATTTAATTTCGTAAGTTAACAAAAACTATAATTTTAAGAAAAGCATGATTAAGAAGTTAAATAATTTTAAGAACCATAACTAACATTCTAAAATTTCATACAGGGCCTTTTCTGTTTGGAGGTTAAATATTTTTGTTCTTAAAGAAATGATTTTTTCTTCAAATTAATGTTTTTATTAACAGACTACATGTTTTGATTTCATAAATAAATCAAGTAAGAGTTGACTAATAAGTTTTGTGAGTAAAATATTATTGTTCAATTCGAAATTACTTTACTTAATTTCGTAATAGAAGAAACTATCGTTTGTGGATTTTACACTTTCTCAATTGTTTCATTCGGGCACTAAAACATCGTACTCTCTAATACGCCTATGGTTTTCAAACAGCCAGAGAAAAACAAGCCACAACTTACTAGTCTAACATGTTAAAAAATAATTATTTTGTTTTCCACAATATATTTATATTGACAGTAGCGAAGAAACAACAACTTTAAATTAATTAGTTATATAACCATCACACATTCCCTCTACATATTAACACCATTATTTCTTGTGTTCGTCGGTCCATATATTAGTCGTCACCTGCAACTTAATTACCATGGCATTCTACAGATTTCCCAACGTCACCATTGTCCGCCAGTCATGCTGGGTTCTTATCACAGTGTCTAAATGGAATATCGCTCATCCGGATTCGTCGTATAAAATTGTGCACCGCCATTGTCGCACAAACCAACTATATCTACGTTAGTAGGTCATAGTTGATAGGAATGTCTCTCAATATTGGCCATCTTGCTTTCCACACACCGAAACTCTGCTCTATTGTGGACCGTAGTGATGAATGCACCTTGTTGAACTTTTCTTGTGTATTTCTCGGTGCACGTCCATGATTCCATTTTGCTAAGTGATAGCATTGTCCTTTGAGTGGGACAAGGTACCTCTTCATGTTCGGGTATCTAGCATCCACAAGATAGTACTAATCTACAATTGCATGTCAAATTGCTTCAATTTTATTAACGACATTTGCAAGACTACTACAATAACTTAAAAATCTAAAAAAAAAAAATCAACGTAATTATCACACACCTCCTTTAAGATGGGGGAAAGTTAGAATTTAGGTTTCGAAGGGTGTCATAAATGCTGATATGCTATACGTTGGGTACCCTTTTCTCCCGATGAATCGCGCTTTCATAAGAGCTGGCACATTACCTTTGATATGAGTCATGTCTACGGCGCCGATTCAGTCCTACATGATTCTAATGGTTAACAATAGTAGTTGACATACCAACAGAGAAAGTGAAATTTAGAATTAAAACCAATACCTTGAAGTAAGGGTAATATCTTTAATTGTGCAATATTATCAAATGCACACCGGTCCTCCCTTGTGATTTCGCCCAATCTGGTGCCATCTCAGCTAATGCATCCAACACTATGTGAAAATGACGATCGATAGTTTCACCAACTGTTGAAATCTAATGTGAGTGTTCCTATTGTTGCAATGTTGTCCCGCTATGTATAAGAATATGTCTACTTGTTCCTTTACAATAACAGCCCATGACATTTGTAAATCTATCGGGACTTTAATAAGCTACAACGTTCATAAAACACCTCCCTACTCATTTGCATCATTTGATAGCATAGGTTTGGGCTCCCTTCATCAAGCTTCCTCATCCACGCATGGCCGGTCAGTATAGACTGATGAAGCGGTTCCTTCAACACGTATTTATAAGCATACGTCACTCTAGCGACTACGTTAGCTACAAGTAACTGGTTCAGTCCAACATATGCCAGCTGTTGCTCTCCATATGCTAACTCATCGTAAACATCTTGCTGGATGTCATCTTGGGCATCATCGTACTAATCTACTGCCCATTCATCATTATTGTCATGCCAGCTGGGTGTAGACACTTCAATTTGATTCCACCCAATCTTAGGTGAATCCGATGATAAAAATAGTTGAATGGTACTTCAGTTCGATCCTCGAAAAGTGATCCAAGCTCGGTATTCAAACCCAAAACTTTCAAACTAATGAAATTTTGTCGAACCATCCATAACATGTTATGCAAGTCATTCCCAAAATGACGGCCGCAATGTTCATTACAGCGACCGTCAATAGAACATCTTGGAAACCCTATCCAAAAGTGGCGACCGCCACCTCTAACATGGTGACCACCAACTCACATTATGGCGACCGCCAATAGAACATTGTGAAATCCTTTTTAAACATGACGACCGCTACCTCCAACCTGGCGATCGCAAACCCCTAATGGCCTGGCATGTCCTAAAACGTGGCAGCATTTCATTGGTTGAAGAATTCTATAAATACCATACCAAAGTGTACGTTTTTAGGACAGAATTTTAGTGGGAGGTTTAGTGAGAGAAGCTCTGTCGAATCACCGAGCAATCTAAGACCCGACGCCAAAACCTTGCTAAAATACAGACACCGAAACCCTACCAAAGTCCTGAAACCTTAGCTTGGATCATTGCCCGAGGATCGCATCACCACTTTTTGACTTGAGGATTCCTTACCAATCCAGGTACCGTGTTTGGATCTTTGATCCTTCTAACTCTATTCCCTCTCTTTTGGAGTGATCGGGTTAGGTTTAATTTCAATTTACATGTTTATTCTGTTTACATAGTTAAGCTTGTTTGTTACTTAATTTGCTTTACGTAATTTATTTATTCCATAGTTGTTAACTTACCTACATCTCACACTAAGCACATTGTCTTTAAATATTAAAAATATAATTTTTAGTATACCAACCCTAACAACACGCATCATCAAGACCACGTTTCCATCCTTTTGACACTCATACCCAAGTGCATCGTTAGGACAATGTTTTCGTCCACCCGATTTACGCACACGCACACACACTTGCCTCGTTAGCTAGAGCTAACATCGAACCACGTTTTTGCCCTTCGTTAGTCAAGGCTAACAAATCATCGAACCACACATGTTCATCTATCACATTTCACACATCTATGCATAACCTAACCAGGAATTAAATGCATAAACCCACGTACTATCGCTACATTTCACAAGCACGTCACAT
>JAOTRH010193923.1:0-11516 GCA_034768845.1 Heliamphora exappendiculata
TTTTATATATATATATATATATATATATATATATATATATATATATATGACATATGCCAGATTCTGATTGAAAAATACATTTTGATTGACCTTAGTAGTAAAATATCTCTGTTGATGTTGATGCCTACAATCACTCCCATCTGATTATCTCTTCACTGCTTTACTCTCACTCTAAACTGGTTGTTAAAAGTTTGCTTCAGAAATGGCTACCTAGACAAGCCTTGCTTTTTCGTTTATTCTAAAGTGAAAGCCGCTAGATATGCTATTTTATCTACAACCTTGCTTATGAAAATAGCTACCTATCTAAACCTTGCTTTTTCGTTCATGATTAGTGTATCAGCCACCATATTTGTATCGGTGCTTCAATGCTATTGGAAATGGATACCTATGCGAACTTTGCTTTTTAGTTCGTAGTAGTGTGAAAGTCGCCATAAAATAGCTTAAAAGTCTTCATGTATAACTGATTCTTTGTGAGGGGGAGCATCCGTATTACTTCAACAGACATACATTGAGACTTTACTCAGTTTGACTTCAAATTGTGTTCTTTGATTCCTGTTCAGATGTGTCGTGTATATATTAGTCATTCATATTTTTAATCTTTATTTGCGTGAAATTATGCCTCAAGGAATTGAAGTTCATCTTTCATAAAAACTTCACCGACAGGATTTTGTGCTTTTATTCTTTCATGGTTCTACGATAGATTGTTCTGTGTGGTTGAGTTAGTCTTTTTATTTTTTAACATTTTTCTTAAATGATGCCTTTATCAATTGTGCTTGTCAAAATTCTATGCGCAACTTAAAAACAGGATGGTGTTTACCCGCTCGAGCGGTTCTTCCTGCGCTCAAGCGCGCTATAGCCAGTGGGCTCTTGTTCTTCTTCACCGCTCGAGTGGTCACACCTCGCTCGAGCGGTCTGTCGTAGATCAGAAAAATAAAAACTAGGGCTAGGGTGGCCTTTTCATCTTCTTTCTAAAATTACTCACCCCTTTGGATTTCTGTTTAAACCTGTGTTTTTGGGTTTTATGGCCTTGATTCTTGCTACCGGTGTCGATTGAAGTTAGTTTTGGTATGAAATCAATATGTTGATTGAATTGCTAGGATTAGCTTGCCTCACATATAGGGTTTGTTTGGTTGTGTTCTTCTTCGTCTCAAATCTAGGGTTTTGGCTTTTGGGTTTTTGCGTTCGTGTGTGTTTTTGGCCTTAATGCTTATTCTATTGTGAGTTGCGATTCATCTTGAGCATGAATCAACGATATACATTGATGTTCTTACCTGAAATTTGACCGTGGGGTTTAGTTACTTAATATTGGGTTTAGTTTTCTTGGTTGTGGGTTTGTTAAATCTTTGGATTTTTTAGAACTCATGTTAGGTTCTTGGTTTCATGAGTAATTCCAGTTGGGACATATTATTGATTAGCTAAGTTTTTGCAGTTAAGACATATTATTGTTTGGCTTAATTTTTTTTAAACAAACATTTTTTTTGCTCTATTGGCCTTGAATTGATGCTCGGTTACCTTTGCTCTCATGTGGACTCGGGGGTTGATCCCCTGTCTAGCAGATTTAATAGTCCTGATTTCTTTTCCTCGACTGGAGACACAAGTTGGGTTTTTTGTCAAGAGCATGTGTCTATATGGGTATTTTAGTTTTGATGATGGTTTTCTATATGGGTATTCTTTCATCTATATACATTTGTATCTACACTAAGTTCTTGTTGTTTTGACCCTTATCAAGCTAATTTTATCAATTGTGTGATTTCTACCAGGATCATGCCTCCTCGAACTAAAAAGATAGTTGGTCGCTCGTCTGCACCTTTTGACAGCAATAAGTTTCATTTCCTAGAAGGGAAAGAGAGGTATCTCAACATATTTTCCTCCCGTCCTCTTAGAATTGAAAAACGTGTTGTTCTGTCGGATTTTATAAATCTTGGTATACCCCAACTGTTTTAAAACTTAGGGTGGACTTCTCTTCTCCAAGTGGAGGGAGTTGTTTATGTTGACTTGATACGAGAGTTTTATTCCAACATGTATGATGTTCAAACCAAGCTTTTTCAATTCAAAACTTTTGTTCATGGGTTGACTATTGTCAGGGATCCATACACTCTCTCCGACTATATGGGATATGACATTCCATGTGATGCTGACTACCCTCCCATCCCTTCTCACCCTCTTTGGACTTTTTCTAAAATTGCATCTACCTTGTGTGGGAAACCTAGGGACGGGGTTGGGGGGACTTATTTATCAACATGAACTTACTCCTACCTTCTGATTATTGAACATCATTGTGAGTGCAAACGTTAGTCCTAGAGGTCATGTCTCCGACATCAACAAAGAACGTGGGTTTGAACTGTTTATGATTTCTAAAGGAGAAAAAATCCATATTGCCAAGGTCTTGTTGTTTTCCATGCTGAAGGTTGCCCAAGGCAACAAAAATGCAGCTCTTCCTTATGGTCATTTCTTGACCAAATTCATCAACTCTCTCCCCAATTTTCATCTCCCTTCAAATCTCACCTTTGTGCACATCACCAAGTTTATTAGTAAACGTACATTCTCCCAAAGTGCTGCATACATCTCTACCCATGGTGACTCTTCTGATTCTGACGATAGTGAGACCGATCCCATTCCCAATGCATCTACTCCACTTGTCCCTGAGGGGGAGTCTTCACAGCCCTCTGTTGCTGCTCGCCTGGATTCTCTCGAGGCCCGACTGGGTCATCTGCAACAACATTTGGATGCCAGATTTGACCAGCTGCTCTTTCTCCTTCAGGGCCTTCCTCCAGGTGTTAGTACTTTCTAGTCTCATCCAGGTGACACAAAGGGGGAGAATTTTTTACTTTCTTTTATATATGTTTTTGGAGGTTGCCAAATATCGTTGTTTTTTGGTGGTATGGTACAGTTCATACAGTTACAATTCTTTTTGTGTGATACTTTCTGGTTGGGCTTGTTATTATTTTGGATACTGCTATAAAGTTTCTTGATATTATTTACATGTTTGCATAGTTATCCTTTGACTTCATTCTTTATGACTGATGAATTTGTCGTGTATATATTTTTTTCTTTGTGTGGTTGTTTTGAAGGAATGGAAGCTCTATGAAGACTTTGTCTATTTGATATCCTAGTAATAGGTTGTGTTCACTTGGATTTGCCAAGAAAAAAATTATAAAGAAATTAATTTAAATTAATTTCTATTATTTTTATGTATGGCAAAATCTAGGTTTATGAAGGATTGTTGTTGGTTTTAGGAAATTATGGATGTTTAGGAAATTAGATTTTTTAGATAGCTTTTTGTGTGTGGATAGAATAGAATCCTAAAAGGATCTAGGTTTCTTATATTATGGGTTATCAATATTGTAATTAAATCAGGAGGCTAAGTCAGTTGTACTACAGACAAGCACAAGGTACAAGTTATAAAAGCATGAACAGTTTGTGAGTCTCGGCCACAAGACCGCTCGAGCGGTGATCCACCCGCTCGAGCGGTGGCCAGGCAGTTTTAGGTTAGGCAGTTTTAGGTTAGGCAGTTTTAGGTTAGGCAGTTTTAGGTTTCCTAATTATGACTGCCTTGGTTTTTGGTGATCTATATATATAGATCAAAGGTGGTGTACGAAACCTATCTCTTGGGACATTATACTTCTGAGCATCAAACTCATCCAAGAGTTAATTTGTGTGTCACAAATCTCAAGATTATTCGACAGCAAATCTTAGACGGCGTTCTAATTTTCGACGAAGAATTCTGCCGGAGAAGGCTGTTACGAAGAGTCGTTGCAGTAGGAAGAAAGAAGAGAACAGTTAACGAGGATTCGGTATACAAACTTAGGACTAGAAGATTGAGGAGTCGATCAACAGAGTTTGTAAGATTGTTTTTGTATCTGTTCGTTTTTAGTACTTGTTTCCTAGACTTGGTAGTCATGTGATTTTTTACCCTTTGAATTTTCCACGTTAAAAATTTGATTGTTGTGGTTTCTTCTTCCTTGTTGGATTGTGTGGATGTTATTGATTGATTAACACTAAATATTATTTTTTAAATTAAATGAAAAATCATATTTTCATATCCAAACGGGGCTAAATTTGGTTGAAATTATAAATTCATTGTTTGGCTACACAAAAATAGATGGATATACAAACCTTATTGTTCTCTTATTCCAGAATATTATATAAACAAGTAGATGGGTATTTATATATCCTCCATCCTTTCTATTTAAAGATAATTTTGTTCCTTACATAAAAATTGCAAGCACCACAATAATGCATTTTTTCTCAGAAAGCAATTGCCAGATTGTCCATGGAAAGAACTTGAAGAAGAAGACTTAGCTTGTGGGTAGAGCTGTTCAAAAATCCGTCCAACCCATCCAACCGTCCAATTTGCCCACATTGCATCGATCCAAGCAAATTAAAAGCAAAGGGCAAAGCAAATTGGGCGGTTGAGAAAGAGACCGCATGGGTCGATTGATGGTAGCGGTTTCAATCACTTCCACCCGCTATTCAACTGACCGCCCGCATATAATATTTATTACTTAATTATGCTTTATTTTATTGTTAATTCGTAACTCATAATTTCTAAATCAATCATTAATCCGTAAGGCATAAATAGAAAAGTAAAACTTAAAAATTCTTTGTCTCAATATTTCATACCAAAATATATTTCTAATTTCTTTAATCCCAAAATATTTTTAATTTTTAATTTTCTATAACCGTGAGTCAGTGGCTTCATTAGCCATTGACCTATGTTTATTTATTTATTTATCTTTCTTTAGTGTTTATTACCTATATCATGAATGTAGAATGTTTGTTTTTGTTAGTACTTAAATGTATTATTAAAATATTTTTTTGAATTTTTATACGAATATTTTGTTTAAATTGATATAGCCTATATTTTGACCTTAGATTAATTGATATTTTAATAAAGTATTTATTTAAATTTTAAACTGTAATCTGTCAAATTCGCCATTGCAAAACCGCCACAAAAAACAACTAATCCACTGGTTTTATAAAGCGGGTGGTTCGGCGGTGGATTAAAATTTTTTATACCGTCATATATAGTTTGGTTAATAAATTTTTACTCAATCCGCACCGCGCCAACCCGTCAACCTGCGCACACCCTTATTTGTGGGAGAGTAAATAAGAAAATTTGTGTTTTATTTTTTATTTTTTATTAATTATTAATTATTAATTATTTGTGTCTAAAGGTAATTTGAATATAATTTAATTATAAAATTAATTTAAATGATAAATAATATTTTTAATTATTAAGGTGTATATTCAAAATATTTTCTTTGAGCTTATACTTAATTTAAAATTAAAAGTAATGAAAAAATTATATGTAAATTAAAAACAAATTTACAAAATTAACTATATTTCCTAAATATGTGGATTGCATCTATATTAAAAATACATATTTAATCAAAGATAAAAAAATTAAATTTAAAATAAAAAAAAAAGTAAAATTTAAAATTAAGTGTGAAAAAATATAAATAATGAAAAGAGATCAAAGCTAGTTGGAAAGAGAGAGAAAATGTCAAGTAACAGAAATGTTAATATTGTGTTTTATAATATAAATATATTTTGATATTCAATTTTAAACAATTAAGGTATATAATATGCTTAAATAATACATATTCAAAATTATATTTATTGTGTTTTATATCTATTTATGTATTCAAAATTATTTTATTTAGGTATTTAATAAAATTATTATTAATAATTTTTAACTTATTACTACTAATTTTAATTATAAATTATAATTTTTTTAATATTTATAATTTTTATTACAAATTATAACACTTATAATTTTTATTACAAATTAAAATTTATAAACCAATAATTTTAACATACCAAACAAACAAACAGCTGTCTTCGTCAATTTATTTCAAACCAATCAAGCAGCTTTAATGGGAGCTCGTGTCGTCCTCAATAGTCGTCTTCAGCCTTCTTCGAGAGAAAATTTGGGAGTTCAGAGAGAGAGAGAGAGAGATGTCGGACGAAGAGCATCACTTCGAGTCCAAGGCCGACGCAGGGGCCTCGAAGACCTACCCACAACAAGCTGGGACAATCCGCAAAAATGGGTACATAGTCATCAAGAACAGGCCTTGCAAGGTCTCTCTCTCTCTCTCTCTCTCTCTCTCTCTCTCTCTCTCTCGTTTTTCTCCTTCTCTTCCGTTGGTTACACCCAACACAATCGTCTTATTTATTCTATTTGGTTTTTAGATCTTCTGGTTTTTCTTCTTGTTTCACCTGGGTCTGTGTTTATTTTTCTTCCCGATCTTGATGCCTCCATAAATTATTGGGGCATTTTTTCAAATAGTTATCGGGCATGAGTTTTTCATATATAACCTGTAGATTCTATACACACAGAGTGATAAGAACATATAATTGGATCTGATATTTTTATTCACTTGCAGAAGTTGTTTCCCGTTTCTTGAGACTTTGATTTAACACAGCAGTAATTATGGTTAATAATGGTTGTACTCAGCAACAAAGGGAAAAATAATTGTGGGTAATAATGTTTATATACACCTTCGAAATTTACTCATCAATAGGAGAAAACTATTTCATCGTTCATAATACTCGTAGATCGTTATGTTTAAATGTACGTGTCTTTTTTGTTTCCCCTTTCTAATCCAATTTTGCCTTATTTTGTCTTGTTTGAGTCATATTGTGTGATATTATAGTTCATTTGTGGATTTCGTGTTTTCTTTCCTTTCTTCTTTTTTTTTTTTCTTATTGATTGCAAGTTTCCCTTGCCCCCCCCAGCCTTTAAAAAAAAAATGTTACTTAGAACCAGTAGATCATTCTTATTGGTATAATTTCTAGTGGCATGAATTCCCTAGCCAGAACAAATGGCTCATGCTGAGCCTGTTGAGTTGGATTTTGCTACTATGTCTCAATAAAATCCATTGAGTAGTACTTTCCACTGCACCGGGCCACAATCCCTCCCATAACTTGCTGATAATTTTGGTACTATCACTAGGGAAGAACTATAATAAACAAGTTTATGTAGTTATATAAAGGTTCCAACCAAGTCTCTAGGCTGCAACCACTGTTGTCAAAATTTTACGATTTGTGATACGTATGTAATGATTCGATACATTAAAGAGATAAATCGATACGTATTGCATATCGTATCTTATGTTAACTCGTATCTTACGATACAGATGCAATACGTAATACGATATTCGAACGCGATACATGATTAGATACATATAATACATTAATACTTAGATTTTTAGATAATTTAATTTGTAAAAATAAATATTATTAGAAAGTTTTACATTTTTAAGAAATTTAGAGCATTTTTTCTTCAATATTTATTTGTCTTCATAAATATATACTCGTCTAGTATTAAGTATTTTACAATATTGATTTAAGACTACTAACATTGATATAGTTTTATCTTATGACCCAAGTAGTTGAGAACTTAAAAGTTGTATATTAAAATTTTAAAACTTAAATGATTTGTAGAATAATCCTAAGAACATGTTATATACGATAAATTCGATTTGGGTTATAATAATGTATTTACTTGGGTTATTTCTTATTGTTTTTCAGATGTACTAAGTATTGATTAACATATATTTTTATTTTTGAGAATTATATTTTTACAATGTTATTAATCAACATTATTTAATATTTTATTCTTGTAAGATGGCTGCAACTATTAAAAAATCAGATTTTGGGACTAATTTATACAAAACCTAGCAAAGTAAGGCTCGAATTTAGGACAAACCGAAACCCTAAAAATTGGCAAAGTAAGGCCACATTAAAATATGAAAATTTGATATTTTAATTCTGAAAAGCCTCCTTAAAACAAGATTACGGCCACGGTTTTAAATATACTTGTTATTGAAAAATCAAGGTGCCTAATTGGTTGCAGGCCGATGTACTGGTGTGAGCTGAAAATTGCAAGCAAATCGGTTGAGTCAGATGTGAGCGGTGTCAGTGTGTAATGGGTTTAGTTAACAATTGGGTGAGTCGGTGGAAAAACGGGCAGTTCGGCTTTGATTGTTTGGTTGGGAGCAGAACATTCACATATGAATCCCTCTACCTTTTTGTTCCTTCTTTTTCAATTTAATCCTCCCATTTGCCTTGTTCATTTTATATCTGCTTTTCTATGGCGGTTTGGCTAGAGGTTAAGGATGATGTTATTTTCCCTCGTGTCTTCACACACTTCTTCATGCAAGCCATGTACAAAAGTACCCGTTGATCGTGTGTTGGGATGGCACGTACGACCAAGTTTTGTGCTGCATGGAGGCCACTTTCTCATAAAATGGGTAGTGCTTGTGATATGGGTTTGGCGCTCACAAAAGTGAGATACATGTCAATGGAAGAAAAAAAAACTCAGCTTTTGAATTGTTTCCATGCCAAGTGGTACACGAGCAGCTCCACTATCCAAGCTTGGCTGCCATGTGTCTCTCTTATGGTGAGAATGATGTCATGATCCTAAGTGTAGATTTATGGGTGCTATGGATCTTTGTGTTGCATTCTAGTCGGTGCTGGCCAAAAATGGACGGTATCTTTTGGTCGTGTGTTTGAACATTCGAATTCTTGAACAAAAAAACTGAACAAATTTATCACTTGTTGAACAAGAAATGCATTTGTTAATGTTGTTGATTTATGTTTTATATTTGAAGCAAGTAAAAAAATGTTTCAATATTTCCAAAAGACTACTATATGTTAAGGTCTTGATTAAAAAATTCACAATTGCACCATCCGATTTTCGAGATGTATCACTTGATATGTACGATATTTTTACCATGGCCACCATTGATATGCTACCCGATACTTTGATTTTGAACCTTGATTACAACCCCATAGGTAAGTTGCTATGGTGGTTACTTTCAAAGTGAAGTACTTAGAAAAAGAAAGGCTACAAAATAATAATGTTTGACAAACATGTGGTACCAGTGACACATGACCTATGTACAACCATTGAATGAAAGCAGGTGATACATGCTTTTTCGTGCAACCACATTCTCGTGTGTTCTATATTCAACCACATTAATACGTGCCTTACTAGTAAACACTATACTAAGAAGCAGGTGACATGTCCGTTAGTAGCTTCCTCAATGAAAATCGGCCCACTAGCTTAGAAGCCGCCACCTCCAAAACAATTGCTTTACAATTAATAAAACTATACCTAATTATAAAAATCTTGAAGTATGTCCTGACCTAATTGAAAAATGCTACTTAGTTATACAGCTCAAAAGAAATCTGCATCTTTAACTGTCAATCAACTACCATTTGATCCCATCCTTTAGCCATGCAAGAGAGATGATATTGAGGAATTTGTCTTGCATCTAAGTGGCTCAATTCTTTTGTCATGATGAAATCAACTTGGATGGTGTTGTAAGTTTGCTTTAGGGGACAGAATGTGCTTCTTGCTTCTACGACTTTAACATCCTCAACTATAAATTTGTCCTCATCTTTTGTACTTCTCTCGACCAATGCACCAACCAAAACAACTATCTTCTCGATTTCACTTTTTTGGCTTACAAGCCTTACATGGTCAGCCTGTCATAATCTTCAGTTGTGATTCATAAACTCGGGTGCGAGTGTTGAATTCAACTAAATCTCATGTTTAAGGACACTAGAACAAGGTTAAATTTCATATTTCTTAATAGTATTTTCTACTTTTTAGGCATAAACTGGTGTGTGCAAACTAAAATAAAGCATTTATTTGTAAAATGGAAGTCTTATGCAATTCATATTGTTAACTCGACTATATGTAAATACTTGTTGGGTGCATGTCTAACTTAGCGGACAAGGCACGTATCCCATATCTTTACCCCAGGGTTGTGTGTCCAACATGGGATTTCAAAATTTTAGATGAGCTTGTGTAACATAGATGTTCAGGAAACCTTCTCTTTATAAAAGTGATCAAGTTATCTTCCAAGCATTGTAGGTGATTATTTTTTCATAGATCTTCAATTACATTCTTTAGATCACCAGTTTTAGGCAAGTTTTTCTATACTCTCATTAGGAGCTTGAATCTCATCACGTTCTTTTTTTGGTTACCATGGTGATGAAGATAATTGTAAAGAAAAATAAGAATTCTAATTTTCTCTGGCACCAAAATAGATATTGTTGGTCGGAGATTCCAACAATCAACCGAAGGTGGACCGGAATAAGACTAGGATCTAGGCTACAAGCCTACAACTATGCAAAAACCAAAGTTGAGCTCTGATTTATGCAAACGGTCCAGCAAATCTCAAATTCTACGAGCTTTGGGTCTCAAAAACAAGCCTCAAGAAGTTACAAAGTCTACCCTGGAATGTTAATTCTCAGAATTCTCCTCAAAATAAATAATAGTCTTATATTATATAGGTAGCCATGGAGATTGTTTCATAGTGTACTTTGGAATAAATAAAAAAAGGCTACAAATTAACAAGATTGTGCAGTGAAACATGCAGTCACTCAACAGAAAGCTAGTGAAACATCTCATACGCACAGCGGCATGTTGACATGTCTCCAATCGGTAGCCAATACATCAAGAAGTTGGTGACAAGGTGCTTACAGCAGCCACCTCAATGCCAGGCTGCTCACAAGTGCCTTAGAAGTACCCACCTCCAAAAGAGGCTACCTTACAACAAAGGAAACTAACTAAAATAAATTTAATGACAAAAAACCCTAAACTACATCATGACCTAATCTAAAATTGCTACTTGATCATACCACTAAAAAGAAATCCAGCCTCTAAAACTATGTTTTCGGGATTCTAGGTAAGATTTTTCCACATGGTTTTAGGTGCCATAATGTTGATTAAAAAGCATGTCGAACATTCATATTATTATAAATAGGGCCCAAACAGGCTTATCAACAAGTTCTTCTTAAACGTTTTCTATTACTTGAAAAAAAGTTCACTAGTTTGGTTTTCAATTCCCTCAACACATTGTTGGTGCTCCCAATATTTTCCATCGGAACCACATCCGTTGTGCTCTCTAGTACCACGACTAAAACAATGGGCTTTGTATGGCAAAATATTAATTTTGAAAGGGTTAAATGTGAGAATTAAAATTCCCTTTGGGCTTTGCTTTTATTGTGGCCCATCTAGCTAACTTTTAACTTTACATGCACACTAGATTTGGCTTTGGAATTGATAATTTCTGGTCACCCTTGACGTCCTTACTATGATAAATTGGGGCATGAGTGCTCCACGCATCTGGTACAATCTTGCATTTTACTAGATTTCTTTTTGTTATTAACTTTTTCTTCCAAACATATAAGCACAATACTTGAAGCATTACTTCTATTCCAATAGGGTAACGAGATTTTGTACCTCTGATACTAATATTTATTAATGTAACGGCCAATACTGTTCGATATCAACCGATACATTATGTATCTCCAATACTGACACGTATTCTGAAATTGCATTTTAGAAGTTAGAACTATGATACGTTATAACTTAGAATTTCTAGTTAAATATATTGACACATGATTCCGATGCGCATTTGTTTGTATCTCCTCTTTTTCCCTAGTGTTCCCCTAGTCATGTCCCATTTGGATAAGTCCAATAATTCTTAAGGATA
>JAOTRH010193944.1:0-11515 GCA_034768845.1 Heliamphora exappendiculata
ATTAAGAAACACAATTAACACCAACTTTTGCAGATTGGAAGACGCAAAATAATTAGAAATGTAGCTGAAATAATATTCATCGAATTCATAACTATTGGGTCACACATCAGCACCTGAATTATATCGCGAAAAATATATATTTAATTTAAAATTGAATTACCTGAATTGTAATTTGGGAAGAGCAAAGAAAAAATGAAGGGTTGATGAGAAAGAACCTGAAAAAGCCTTGGTGAGGACCTCAATCTCATTAGACACTGCCATTTTCAGTGTTCTGCGCTTGAGAGAAAACTGAGGAATTAGGGGAAAGGGACCTCTTTCCCACGCTGTATTTATATGAGACCCGAGGGTATTTTAGTCATTTTGTCAATTGTTTTTGGATGTTAAAATGTTGGGTAAATTACACTTACCTCTCCTCTGGCTTCTGACAAAACAGAAACCTCTCCTGTAGTTGCTGAAATGTTACTAACCTTCCATCAGATTTAATTTTTATATCAAATTAGTCCAACTATTAAATTTTTGCTCTGCTACGCCTTGTTTGATGCGTTTTTCGAACAAATTTTTATAATCCAATCCGTTCATTACGTAGAACTCGTCAAGTTTACCGATTACATAAAATTTCAGATTCATTTAATACCTGTAGTTAAGTGATTAAGTAACATTTGTTTGAAAAAAAATTTTAAATTATAATTTTTATTTATTTATTTATAAAATAATATTAGGAGATCTTATATAATCACTTAGTTACAGATATCAGATAAATCTGAATTTTTATATACTAAACAAACTCTAAGAGTTTTACGTAATAAACGAATTGGATTATAAAAATTTATTCGAAAAACGCACCAAATAAGCCACAGCTGAACGAAAATTTAACGGTTAGACTAATTTGATGCAAAAATTAAACTTGGGGAAGGTTAGTGATATTTCAAAAACTATACGAGTGATTTCTATTTTTATCAGAAACTAGAGGGAAGTCAGTGTAATTTACCCTAAAATGTTTGAAAGACCATTATGGGGCAGGCAAGATTTTAATGACATGTTAGGCAAGATTTTAATGACATGTTGGTCACAACAGCTGGTAACGTATTTTATTGTAGGTTTTAAAATCACAGTAACGCTGGAAAAAACATATTTAAAATATTTCTTTGTTGCTTCATTTATTGTAAAATCCTTTCCTCGCAGTTTAGTCCACATATCTTCCTATAATTATTCTCTATTTCCTATATTTGTAAATTTATACAGCTTCGCCACCTAACAATCTTTTCTTCTTCTTCTTTTTTTTTTCAGTGCTTTTCTTGTTTATTTGTATAATAAAATAGCTGATTATTTTAAAATATATATAAGAATATTGTCAGAGCCGGCCCTTGGTATATGCCGGTAAGACGGTCATGAATTTTGTTGAAGAAATATGGCTCCTTTTGGATAAAATTTTTATACTAAGTTAAAAATAATTTTTTTTTTACTAACTCTTAATCAAATAAAGGCCCCCCAATTACTTTGATTTTATCTTTATTAAAATTTATTTAAATTCATCTCCTAATAAAAAACTTAAAATTTAACTTTATTTCGTTAATGAATAGTCCAAATTAGGTCTAGTCCTTAAAAAAATAGCAAAATAAATTTAAAAAGTCAATTAAAATTATAAATTAGTTAAAAATACTGAATTGTTGTTTTCTAAATTCATAAACTATTTGTAGAATATTGTTGAATGAAATATAAGAAGAATAATTTTAAAGTGATATTTAATGAAGTTATTTTTTAAAAAAGTCTTTAGGCCAAATATCAATTCTAGGGAAAAAAAAGTAGCTTAAACACTGAGATTGCCATGTTTAATTTATTTTTATTTTTTGCATTTTTTATTAAAAAAGGTTAAAAAGTTGAAAGACAAAAAAAAATATTAACAAAGTCTTATTAAATTCATATAATAGTTTTTTTGTTGAAGTTATTTTTTTTTCTTGAAAATGTTCATTAAAATTTATGAAGAGCCTCATTTTAAAAGTTTGCTTAGCGCCCCTAAAACCCACGGCTGGCCCTGAGTATTATTCTATGTGACAAAACATAAGGCTAAAATACTTTGATTCTTATAATTTAAGAGTTAAATTTGCTTTCCAAAAAAATTATTCAATTCATTTCAATTCACCTATTATCTTTGTTGGAAATTTTAAACTCTCTCTCTCTCTCTCTCTCTCTCTCTCTCTCTCTCAAAAATTAAAATTAAAAATTAAAATTAAAAAACTGGTTATACCACATTTTGTCTTTATAGGATTTCTTTTAGATAACAATAATTTTATGGCAGACTATGACTTGATAGTAAATGTAGCCGGTGAGCATAAACAAACTTAAACATGTTGTCTTAATGAGATTTTCAGATTGAGATTGAATTTATTCATCATATCTCTCTTAGAAGTTTCTGATATGAATTGTCATTTAAAATTAATATTGAGATCGAATTATATTAAAATGTGCATGTAGGCACAGACAAATTCGTTAGTGCTCCAATAATAATGAATGAACACAAGGTCTCATAACTTTTATTATACGCATATATTTTGTATAAAAATATATTTTTAGAACTTATTTGTCAGGTTTCATCAAATAATTAAGATTCATATTGAATATAAAATTATACACAAATAAAAATAAAATAAAATTTTTATAACAACTTTTATTTGAATTAAAACCACTTTAATTCATTACTTATTGGTTATAATATTGGATTAAACCACTTTAAGCCAAATAAGTTTTTAGGTTTTAAATCACTTTCAAGTCACTGCCAAGTAAACTTTTTGGTTATTTATTTTAAACTTATTTAAATCAAAAAGCTCGACTTTAATATGGGTTACCAAATAATTCCCTTTAACAATTAACCTAAAGAAAGTAAGAACCACACAATCTATTGTTCATTGTTTAAAATTCCAAAATTCTCGGTCTTTTTTCAATCTTTCTCAAATAAGATAAAATTTTGGAAACTTTTTATTTTATTCTAACTAAATAACAGATATAGAATCATACCTATTTTCAATGTCTTTTTGAATATACCTCCTTTTCCCGGCTATATATACTCTAATTAATTAAAATCATAGCTAACAACATGTGTTTGAGCATTTGTAGAAGAAAGAATATGATGATATTTTAGTAATGCAAGAAACCTTGCATAGTCACAAAGGCTCCATTTTTTATGTGTTCAACCAAAAAAAAAAATTATTTTGGCAATTTTTATTCATTTTCTTCTCAATAGTTTTCTATTGCACCCGTTTCAAAAAAAAAAAGTCCATTTTCTTCATTTTATTTTCATGTTTTTTCTTTTTCTTCCTCTACAATTTCAAGGTTAAAAAATATCCCCACCCAATAGAACAATTGGGCTTTATTATTGTTGCAGTAAAGAAAAACAAAAACAAAAGCAAAAGCAAAAATCAATTGATTACAAGATTACCACTAACACTTACATACTGAACATGATTAGATGACCAAATCAATGAATCAATTGGTTTCTTGTTTTGATAATTTATCCTTCTTGAGAATAAGCTAGTGATTTTGGCACGACTTTTTTTTTTCTTTCCTAAGTACTTTAATTTTTGTTCTTATTAGGTAAAATGAAATATACTCTTTTCTTTTGTCTTTATTAGTTAAAGTTACACAAGTGCCTTTTTATTTTATAAGTTTTATTTTAATATTGTAAAATAACAATATATATGTATAAATTTATCTAATAAAAATAAGAAAGAGAATATACGTAGATAAAAAGGAAGTGTCAAAATCACTCCCTCATTATCAAGCTCTTTGTATAAGAAATTTATTGGAAAAGCTAATTCTATCTTTCAGAACATCCAAAAGTGATATTAATAATTAAATCATCCTTACCCCCATTGCCCCATTTAAAGCTTTCCATTGGTTACATTATCACCATCACTGAAAATAATTATATGGCTCCGCATCAATGGCTCTCAATACTTAGGTGTGATGGGATCGGTCATTAATTACGTGAATTCTACATAAAGAAATGACGGTAATCATTCAAAATCACGTGTTATCACACTATCTAAAAATTACACTGTTATTATCACGCGCCCAAAACTCGAGTCACGTGAACCACTTAAAAAAATTCCTTTTAAGATACTGATATTCATCAAAACCACCCGAGCTCAAATGAGTCAAAGAACATAAACAAAGGTGAATTTAAAACATTTGAAAAGCGCACATCTAAGAGTTTATTTTGTGTAAAAGAACAGTCCAAAATAATGAGGTTACGGCCTCCAAGAGCCAAGTTTTAAAATAAACAAATAAAATTTTTAGAAAATTACTTGGATCGCTCGATCGGTTAAAAGACCGCTTGAGCGGTCCTTACCTATACACTATTTTTCCCTTAGTCCACAAAACAACCAAGAGTGAGGTTTGATCGCTCAATAGACCACTCAAGCGGTCCATTGAGTGGTCTGACTTTGGACCCTTTTTAAAAATCCAAATTGTCACACCCAACACTTAATCAATTTTCAACATTTTTGAAAGCTTCCAACGCATAATCAAGCCATTCAAAACATGCTAAAACGAGATTCAAAATCCTCCATCGAGGCACAAGAGTTGATGTAAAGCACTAAAACCAACCGAAAATGATGACCATTTTATATAATTACGAAAACATACAATCAAACCCATAGTTCCTCCCATAAGCATACAACACACGTGCATTAATATCAAGGCCTCATGGCTTACACAGCATATGTTTTAGGTCCAAAATCAAAAGAAAACTAAGAAATTTAGTCTTCTGCCACCTCCGGACTCCTCAAGATCGCTCCACGCGATCAAATTCATCTGAAAGATTTTTAAATCCCACAACGTGAACCGAAACTCAATAATAAAATACTAGCATGAGTTAAAATTATAACATGCAATCACAGAGTATATAAATAACTCGACAACACGAGTCTCAAAATGGTTTTCAATCCTTAAGACCACAAGTTTTCATATAATTTGGCATCATCTAATAGTTTAATAATCCCACGAAACACATTGCATTCCAACTAGGTTTCCATAACCTACAATGTTTCCTACACATCTTGAACTCCTTTTACGACCTTCTACCGAGGGACAAGTACTAACCCCACTTATGCAAATTATTTACAGTCTTTCACCGCAGGACTAACCTGAGCCCCAATTATGCATTCCTTCACGGTCTTACACCACAGGGCAGTACCTGCCCCAATTATGCAATTCTTTGCGGTCTTTCACCATATGAGCAATCGAATCCCAATTTCACATACATAGATGATATACATTTAGGGAAGTACATAGCCGCGTGCGAACATATAAGGACACGCATTCATCAACCACCCGATGAAATTATGGCTCAATGCCAAGAGTTAGTCCCACACCTCCCAAAACTATGTTCACACAACATATACATTAATCTTTTTGATTTTTAAAACTCATTATTTTTGAGAACCATGTACACATATGTCCACTAACTTTGTAATAAACCATACAAAAGCCTAACATGCTTTTTATCCCACCAAACACGGTTTAAACACAAAGTTCGACATTTATAACATTTTAAAATAGTAAAAATATACATAATCACATGCATCACCCCTTTAAGGCAAGCTAGTGTAGAATTCGACCTCTAAGAGTTAAAAACTCGACGCTTTAAACACCAGTGAGAAACCGAAGTCGTCAAAACAAGAACCCGTTCAAATGAACGCGAAACCCACAGCACGTATAATAACGATCGACTATCCCCATGCCAAGAACTAGGCCTAAACTAAGTCAAAAGCGAGAGAGAAGACAGAGAGTATGGTTGGTCTTTTAAGGAAGAGAGAAAGAAGCTTGCTCAACAAGCTTTGGTCTGAAACCCAATGCTACTCATACATTCTATAAAACCCACACCAGACAGACCACTCGAGCGGTCTAAATACCAATCGAGCGGTCCTGCTCAGAAAAGTTTTTAACTTTAATTTTTTTGCCATGACGCCAAAATAGGACCGGGATCAAAACCAACATGCATAACTAAACCAAAACATAGAAACATGCTTTTCTATAACATTATAGCAATATATAACACATTAAGAGTATATATTACAAAATTAAAAGGAGTCGGGTCTCACAACTCTCTCCCCTTAAAGGAATTTCGCCCTCAAAATTCATTACGAGGTCAAGAAGAAAACAACTTCGGGTACCTTGAATAGATTTCGGACTTAAGCTCCTACGTAGCTTCCTCGACGCTATGATAAAGTCATAGAATCTTAACATAGGCAATGGTTCTCCCTCTCAATACTTACTCCTTCGTATCCAAAATCCTCACAAGTCGTTCCTCAAAAGAAACATCCTCGTCCACTCGCAACTCAGCCCAATCCAAAACATGTGATGAGTCAGGCTCGTATTTCTGAAGCATGAAAATATGAAACACGTTGTGCACAGACAATAATTAAGGAGGCAAGGCCAGACGGTATGCCACTTCTCCAATCCTTTCCAAGATTTTAAACGGCCCGATAAAATGTAGCGATAACTTCCTGCGATGACCAAGTCTCATCAAACCTCGACGTGGCGAAACCTTCAAAAACACGTGGTCCCCACCCCAAACTCTAAAGGCCTCCTCTTCTGATCAGCGTAATTCTTCTAGCGACCTTGGGGCATAATCAAGCGTTGGCAAATCATAGTGATCTTCTTTGTCATTTTTCGCACCAAGGTAGGTCCAAAAACTGCTGCTTCTCCCGCATCTACCAAACACACTAGTGTCCTACACGGCCGGCCATACAAAGCCTCAAAGGGCACCATCCTAATGCTAGACTGATAGCTATTATTATATGCAAACTCTGCCAATGAAAAATGGTCCTCCCAAGAACCCCGAAAATAGAGCACACAAGCTCTCAGCATATCCTCTAAAATTGTATAATACGCTCGGACTGATTGTCCATTTGAGGATGAAAACTAGTACTAAAAAGCAGATTCGTCCTCAAAGCTACCTGAAGGCTTTGCCAAAAGCGCAATGTAAAGCACATGTCTCGGTCAAAAATAATATAAGGCATTCTGTGTAACCGAACAATCTCACTAACATACAGTCTACTCAACTTGTCCACGGTGTCCTTTACCTGAATGAAAAGAAAGTGCGCAGACTTTGTCAGTCTATTAACCACAACCCAAACAACATTATGTCCCTTAGGCGATCTAGGAAGTCCAGACACAAAATCCATAGAGATGTTCTCCCACTTTCATTTCGACGCTAGCAATGGCTGCAACAACCCTACGGGCCTTTGATGTTCTTGCTTTACTTGTTGATAAGTAAGGCATCGAGAAATAAACTGAACTACATCCCTCTTTATTCCCTTTCACCAAAACTGACGGCACAGATCATGATTCATCTTGGTGCCTCTTGGGTGCACTGCAAGACGAGAATGGTAGAAATCTCGTAACACATCATCGCAACACAATTCCAACACAAACACTCTCCCAGTAAATCTCAAACTCTGATTCGAACTCACAACCCATCCCTTGGTGTCTCTCCCACTGGTAACACAATCCTGAAACATCCGAGCTTTCTAATCTGACTGTTGAGCCTCTAGAACATGGGTAATCAACATGGGTCGCGAAACCACTAAAAACAAAGTCGCACCCTCCTTTGTTTCCCTAAGACACAAATCAAACTCACCAACCTTCTCGAGCATGTCTCATGCTCGCATGGCAATAGAAGCTAACGAACCATGAAATCTCCTCCTAAGAGCATCGGCCACGACATTTGCCTTCCTAGGGAGATACTAGAGATCAAAATTATAGTACTCCATAAACTTTATCCACTGTCGCTGATGTAGATTTAGGTCCTTCTGAGAAAACAAGTGTTTCAAACTCTTATGATCTGAGAAAACCTTAAAATGCTCACCGTACAGATAGTGCCACCATGTCTTTAAGGAAAAAACCACGGCTGCTAACTCTAAATCATGTGTCAGATAATTCTGCTTGTGCGTCTTTAGTTATCGAGATTCGTAAGCCACAACCTTATCTTCCCGCATCAAGACACACCCCAAATCATCATGCGACGCATCATAATACACTATGTAACCCAAACCTCGCTCTAGGATAACTAACACTGGTGCACTAGTCAATCTTTTCTTCAGCTACTGAAATGCTAACTCACAAGACTCACTTTAAACAAACTTAACTCCCTTCCGCGTAAGGCAAGTCATCGGCGCGACAAGTTAAGAAAATTCCTTCGCAAATCGTCGGTAATAGCCTACCAAACCCAGAAAACTATGAATCTCAAACACACTTTTCGGTCATTCCTAACTCATCACTGCATCAACCTTTGAGGAGTCCATGGATACTCCCTCTCCCGATACCATATGACTAAGAAATCTCACTTCAGGCATCCAAAATTCACACTTTTCAAACTTGGCATATAGTTGATGCTCCCTCAAAAGCTATAGAGCAATATGTAAGTGTTCTTCATGCATCTCCCTCGATGGTAAGTAGATAAGAATGTCATCCACGAATACAACCACAAAACTGTTGAGATACTGGCAGAATATGCGATTCATCAAGTCCATGAATGTCATAAGTGCATTCGTCCAATCAAACGACATAACTAAAAACTTGTAATGACCATAATGAGTCCGAAAGGCAGTCTTTAGTATGTCTTCTTCCTTAATCCTCAACTGGTTGTACCCCAACCTCAAGTCAATCTTTAAAAAATAACTAGAACCCTTTAATTGATCGAATAAGTCATCAATCATCGCAAAAGATATTTGTTCTTCACTGTTATCTAATTTAACTTTCGATAATCAATACACAATCACAAAGACCCATCATTTTCTTAGAAAATAAAGCCAGAGTTCCCCACGGCGACGTACCTGGGCATACAAACCCCTTATCAAGCAACTCCTGAAACTATATCTTAAGCTCTCGCAACTTTGCTAGTTCAAAAAGATAAGACGACATCGATATAAGAATGGCTCCCAGAACAAGATCGATAGAAAATTCTACCTCACGACTCGGTGGCAACTCAAATAGATCATTAGGGAAGACATCTAGATAGTCACACACCACAGGAAAAAACTCTGATCGAACCCCAATAGCCTCATCCAACATGAGAGCAAAAAAGTGGAAATTAAGGTTTCCTCAGTGTCACAAAATACCGGGCATGGACATCGAACCATCATCCTGATCACCCTTGCAACAAAAACAATCAGCCATAGGTGTACAAATCGATACCCTCCGTTGATCGCAGTCGATATAGGCACAATAGGTGGTCAGCCAATCCATCCCTAGGATGATATCAAATGTGGTCATGTCGAGAATGATAAAATTAAACTCTAAATAGCAGCCAATGACCTCTAACTCACAGGACCTACAAACTCATCCCAACACCATGTTTCCACCGACCGGGGTCTCTACACACAGCGTATGACCCAACGAGTCTATCTCTAACCCCAAAGAAGAAGCAAAAGCAAAAGCAGATAAAATAAAGGAATGTGATGTTCCCGTGCCGATAAGAACATTGGCCCATGAACTGTACACTAAGAGAGTATCTTTGATAACTAAGGTAGTCGTTGCAGCACCTGGCACAACTGGTGCCATAGAGGAATTGGGATTTGTGAGGGTGTACACTCGGCCCTTTGGTCCTTTGGTCTATCCACCATAGCCCTGTACTGCGGGCTGTCACACTAACTGAACTGAGGCAACCCCTTTCGTAACCTTGAAAGTCTAAGCTGCTAAATGTTACTGTCGATAAGTCTGTCATCCTTGTGTAGACTAGACAATTAGTGTACCTATCGTGCTTTGTACACCTCCTTCCTTAGGGCAGTTCCTGCACAAATGTCCTGGCTATGGCCACACCCAAAATAAACTAGTAGCTCTTTCCCTTGAGACTGAGCAGGTACCGAACATTGGAACTGCCTCTTCTGCGAGCAATCTGACGCACGATACCCTGGCTGCCTACATCAAAAACAAATGAGCTCCCTCTTCTCCGACCATCCAGATGAAGCCATCAAGGGTGTTAGTGTAGAAAACTACTGCTGTGAAATAGAAGGATGAGGACTAGGCCTAAAGGACCTCTTCCTCTTATTAGAATGCCCACCTGACTATGCCTCTATTCCACCCTACGATGCCCTAACCTCCCTGTGTCTATGAGTCTCACTCAACGTGTTCTCAATGGTGACTGCTAATTCCACTAGCTCTGTGAAGACATGTAGTCTCAATCCTGCCACTCGTTTCCTGATTGCGAGCCTCAAACCCCTTTCAAACCTCTTCGAGCGTAGCTCAACAATAGATATACAATCCTGAGGGAAGCGAGACAATCTTGTAAACCTCGCCTCATACTGTACCATACTCAGTGCTCCTTGGATGAGAGAAAAGAACTCCTCAAGATAAAGATCCCTTGAGGACTCGGGAAAGTATTTCCCTAGGAACACATTCGTAAAAGCATCTCACATACCTTCCACAACTGTTCTAGCAAACTTTCACCATTCATGAGTGGCACCCCTCATCTGAAAAGCGGCGAACGCAACTCTCAAATCGTCCTCGACAATCTGTAATGTATCAAGGACCCTAGTCACAAGCTCTAGCCATTCTGTAGCCACCTTAGGAACTGGATTCCCAACAAATGTAGGAGGGTTAAGACACTAGAACTCACGTATCGTAGCAGTTGCCCTTGGCTCTGGTACTTGTGCTCGTCCTTTAGTGGCCTCAGCTAGTTGACGGCTGTAATCTACAATCGCATGTAGCAATCCTACCCCGTCTACTGGTCTGTGGGGAGAATTAGCATCCCTAGCATCAGGGATTAGCACATCCGCTTAGCCTAAACCACCGCTACGACCTCGACCACGGCCTCATCCTCTCTGCGCTGACATCACTTCTATATGAAAGCAATATAGAACATAACAACATAAGATTCAACTCATCATGTTATTACAGATATAATAAGTCACATAATCTTACAAACACTTAGCCATTTAAGATCATGTAAACAAGTTCCATGTATCGAGAAGTACCATCAAGAGTAATGAGTCAATTTGGTTAACCTACTTATACTCCTTGCTAGAAAGTACGTTAGCTAAACGCATTTCTAACTCGATTTTTGAGTTTATTAATTTAAACGCCCAAAGGCAAGATTAATCAATCATAAGGTTCAACCTCTATGATCATGTATACACAGCATTCTCATGCTCAACAAATTATCATCATCATGTTATCAAAATATTTAATTACATGCAACCTCTCCCATGACTCTTAGGTATTCGAACCTAGAGCTCTGATACTAAGTTGTCACGCCTCAAAACCCGGGTTATGTGAACCACCTAAGAAAACCCATTTTGAGATACTGATATCCATCAAAACCATCCGAACCCAATGGGTCAAAGAACATAAACGATGGTGAACTAAAACCTTTGAAAAACGTACATCCGAGGGTTTATTTTATGTAAAAGAATAGCCCAAAAGAATGAGGACACGATCCCCAAGAGCTAAGCTTTAAAACAAATAAATAAAATTTTTAGAAAATTACCCAGACCGCTCGATCGGTTCTTATCTATAC